>VZTJ01002438.1:324307-354204 GCA_013397795.1 Orthonyx spaldingii
TTTTTTTTTTGATCTCTAGTGTTCCGCATTGGATATATCAGGGAGTAATTCAGATATTTTTTCAAGTGCTGAAATTGAAATAGCATTGGACTTCCATGTGACTAGAAGATGAACATGCATTTCCAAACTCCCTTATTGTTGACTGCTGCATTAGTGCAATTTATTTAAACTGGAGACTCAGTCTGGAGCAGTGGGGATGTGCTTTTAAACAGTAGCATCTTAAGACTACCTTCACCTTGGCCTTACAAAGCACTCTGTGTGCTTAGTTGTGGAAATCTCCACCATAATGAGTAGTCAGATCTGGTTTTGTCCTCAAACCTCATTTCAGGAAGTAATCTGGGACTTTTCATGCCTGCTCCCACTCACAGCAGGACATTCTTACCCTCCTTTGAGAGGCAGAAAATCAGAGAAAAGCAACATTCTGGTGATAAGCATATGTTGGCAGGAACACTGCTATAAAACTTGCAACAAAGACTTTAAGAAGCCAGTGTCATAGCAATTAGATTCACAGCATCTATCAAATTATAATTCCAGCAGCACTGAGGGTGAGAGAGCTTGTCACACAGAGACAGCACCTCTTCCCACCTCCCTGAACATTTTTTGCTGGTGCAGTTTAACTGGTTATAGAAAGGGACCTTGATACAGTCAAAGTCATTCCTTTCTAAAGTTAAGACAAATATTTACAAGTGTGTTGCATTAGTTGCCTACATACATCCTTCTTTCCATCTAAGCCTTTGCCTTTAGTACTGCCATCAAACGTGAGTTGGGCATGAAAGTTTGGGAGGCAGGGAGCTGGTGCTTCCTGCTAGAGGGGCAAGGGGCTGGGCACGGGAAAGCAGCCGTGGCTGTGCAGGAAGAGACGTGATGTGAACTGCAACAAGCGTGGATGCAGAAACGGCAACATGAGAAGGATAGCTGCCCCAAGTGCGGCGTCCAAGGGGTCTTCAATGCCCTAGCCCTTCTCCCTGACACTCCAATCCCTCCAGCAGCCTGATGGGGCCAGGAGGGGGCTGCCCACCTTGTTCCTGGGGTCCAGCAGAGCAGATAGTAGTGCAAAGGGCTGAAGAAGAGGGTGAGTCATCTGCTGTGGCAGAGAAGGAGAAGCTGGTGAAGGCGCCAGGGATTGCCACAATACCACAGCAGCTCCCCTGGGTCTCTGGGCTGGTGACGTGCCTTCCCCTTTCAGGCTGCCTTAGCATAGTTCTGCAACTGGCTGTTTCTTTGCAACTGCAGCCTAGGGAGAAATCCAAGCAAGCAATAGTAGAAACAGAAGAGCAAGCGCAAAGCAAATGGAAAGGGCTTAGGAGCAGTGCAAGTGCTCAGCATCTCACTCCACCAGAAAAGAGAAGGGAGCAAGAGGAGAAGAATCTAGAAAAGCATAATGAAGTCACAAGGAGTTGGGACACTTCTGGACAAAACATGTTGCCAAGATGAATTAAAGAGTAGGCTTCTACTTCTGAGAACTTTTTGAGTTTAGCAATATTGTCAGGATCAGGGTTTTAAACCACATGTATCACATCCTTGAGCAGTAGGAAACTGCCTTGAAAATCATGAAAGGTTTTTCTTTGTTTGGTTTTAAATTTTATTTTAATAAATGGCAGGTTCTTTCAATTTGCCTGCTGGTTTCTGAGCCTGGAGGGCCTATTTAATTTGCATATTCATGTTGCCTTATGCAATGGTTGAAGCCTTTTAAAATGATCTTTTTTAATAAAACCTCGGATTTTCCCAGAATCAAATTCCAAGTAATGGCAAAATGCCAAATATTGTCACGGTACTGATAAATTAGCAAGCTAAATTTAATAAGAATTTTCTGATAAAGAGCAAGTAATTAACAGAATGATTACAGCAACCATTTTTTATGCTGTTGACCAGAATGCCATTGTATGTTCTTTTTACGTGCCCTAAATGTGGTCTGACCATATTAATGTGTGCACAGATCCCTAGTATTCTGAAATTTCGGAGTTAATCTTAGGCTGAAGTAGAGTTACACTGATCTGGTGGACTTGTCACATGACCTTTTCCTTTAAAATATGTTATTTACATTTCTATTTATTTTTAATTTAATTTATTGTCTCCTTGAGAATCCCCATAAGAAGGTATCAGATTGGAGCACTTGTATAGGGAATGTTGTGCAAACTCAGCCTGCATGTCTTACAGACCTCTGGGAAGTATCTTTTAATAAGCAAGTAACCATTCCTCAATGGTTTGACTTTTTTTCTTTATTTTTCAGCTGAAAGTCCTTTTCCCCCACAAAGCAAAGCAAACCTTTTTGTTCAACTAGAGGACAAGTGTCTACTCCCATGAAGTCTTTTGAGGATCTTGAAGAAGTCAGCCAATTCCAGAATTATGTGGTGTCTTAAAGGCAACCATGGGCACAGCCCATTGATTTAAGGAGGAATCAGAGAGCTAGAAAGGAGTAGGGGACTAATGTCGTGTGACATGATATCCACTGACCCTAATTATCAACTTCAAAGCAGATCATGGGTAGTGGATTTATTGCCTCCTGGCAGACAGGTGCTTCTGACTTAGCTCTGGTCACAGCCCCAGTTGATGTCAGCATCATTTTTACAGACTGCAGGTGAATTAAAAATAATGTCAGGGAGCAGGGAAGGAAAGACAGTGAGAGAAAGGCCAATGGAGCCACCAGCATTAGTGGGAGGATGGCCAGAACTGGAGGGCAAACTGGAACACATTGAAATCCTTTGGGTAAGGGAGGAGAAGCTCCCTCCTACACTGCCCTGGGGGTGAGGGAGGGCTGGCAACACCCAAAAGAAAGGATGTACAGAAGACTGGGAGTATGACACAAACTTTCAGAGTGGTTCCTGGGGGTTAGCAGTGAACAGGACCAAATGTCACACCAGAAAGTGTGACACTCTAAAACTGGGCTGGCATTAAACGAGGCAGCTGAGTTACATAGTCTGTTTGCAAAATGAGTGAGATTAATAAGCTTGGGCTGGAGGAGGAAAGAAGATTTAAATCATTTGTAGTAGGATGAAAGCTTTTCCTCACAGAAGTTCAGGACATAAAGGCAAAATACAGCTTGGTGCCAAGAGGCACTGGGAAAGGAACTGTCCATCCAAGCTGCAGCCCAACAGGCTGCAGTGAGAAGAAATTTTCTCTGGTGGGTTTTCTTGTTGTTGTTGTTTGGTTTTTTGTTTGTTTAAAAAGAGGGAGATTTTCATGCACTTTATTCTTTGCTGATGTCTTCCAGTATCACATAGGAACACATGCAGAATCTAATCCGAGGATATTGCAGATCAAAGTGGTGCCCCAGCTGCTGCATCATAACAGTTATGGCTCTTGCAGCAGGACTCTGGTTTTCCCTTTTCAGAAAATTTTCCATCAATAAAAAAAACAGATCAAGGAAAACAAAAAATGGAGGAAAGTGCTGTTATTAAAATAAAACTTCCTCTTTGAGCTCACTTGCCAAGAGACATCCAGCAATCAGCATGGGAGAGTTACCCTTACCTTTAGAGAAAGAGAAGCAGTGCCATTCCTCCGCATTAGGTACTCGCATTCCCTCTCTCCAGCTTTGAGAGATACCTGCGAAACCACGTTACAGTGTCTCTACAAATAAGCATAACATCAAAGAGGATTTTGGGGCTCTGAGAATGTGACTGTAAGAAATAACCTATACTTTGTGCCACTGTCAGGATGCTTCTCTGGGCCACTGAGCTGTTGGAAACATCACTGCAAGCAACTGTATTAATCAAATGATGGTGAATACCCAATAACTTGGACATTCCTGCAGCTTCTCTCTTTCACTGCAGCTAGTTTAATTCTGGTGTTGCTAGGATATATCATCTTAGAGAACATAAACCCTACAAAGCCCTCACCAACAAGAGGATTAGAAGAGCCTGTCTACCAGTGGATTATGTATATGAAAGAAGAACAAAATCAAACACAAAATACTTAATTTCTGGCTAAAATTATGTAATTCTGTGGATGTAGAGATGAAATGGTCAGGGTGGCTTTATCTGTTGTGCACCCCCAAACAATAATGCTCTGCTCCAGCTGTTCTCTCAAGACACATCTCTGCAGAAAGGCAGTGATGGCTTAGGGAACACCACCAACTTCTCTGTCATCTGACTAAATGCAGACAAATCCAAAGTGAACGTAAGTACTCACTGCTTGAGCTAGGCAACCTTATTTCCCATTTATTCAGTGTCATGAATCTCATGTTTTTAGGGAATGAGTCATTTCACTCTAACATAGGTAAGAAAATGTGCCACTGAAGTACCAGGCCAGAGAGGTCCAACTCCCTCTGCGAGGCACTGCACCAGCCCTTCCCAATTGGCAAGGGTGGGGCAATGCAGTAGCTGTGCTTGCTCTCTAGTCCCTACCTAACAGCATCAGCAGAGCAGTTACACAGACACTCTGCCATACATATATATATATACAGATATATACATGTGTCCCTATATATAAGCCTCCAACAACATAGGACCTCTATGTATATGTGTCTATATATGTGTGTGTGTATAAACTGCTTCTATATTGTTTTATTCATCAGATTCCGGTGTCTCAAATTTCATGATAATTTCCCCTCTAAACATTGAATATGTCATTAGAGAAAACCTGACTATTTCCATCTGGCCTTTTACCTCTTTCCCAATACCACCTGACTGCTCAAACATTAAATGGTTGCATTCCAGTAGTCAGTCTTGGACTTGACATCTGTCTATGGACCAGTGTGACTCAAGTAACCAGGGTCCAGCAGGAGTTCAAGTCTGTACTGGTTTTAGCTGGGTTAGAGATAATTTTCTTCACAGTGGCTGGTATGGGGCTATGTTTTGGGTTTGTGCTGAACACAGGGTTGATAATACAGAGATGATTTTATTATTGCTGAACAGGGCTTATACAGAGCCAAGGCCTTTTCTGCTCCTTGTACTGCCACACTGGTGAGGAGGCTCAGGGTGCATGGGAGGCTGGGAAGGGACACAGCCAGGACAGGTGACCCAAACTGACCAAAGGGATGTTCCAGACCATGTGACATCATGCTCTGTATATAAAGTGGGGGAAGAAGGAGGAAGGGGAGTACATTTGGAGTGATGGCATTTGTCTTCCCAAGTACCCATTACACATGATGGGGTCCTGTTCTCCTGGAGGCGGCTGAATACCAGCCTGGCCAGGGGAAGCAATGAATTAATTCCTTGCTTTGTTTCACTTTTGCATGCAGCTTTTGCTTTCCCTATTAAACTGTCTTTATCCCAACCCATGAGTTCTCCAGCTTTTACCCTTCCGATTCTCTCCCTGATCCCACTGTTGAGGGAGCGAGCGAGCGGCCGTGTGGGGCTTGGCTGCTGGCTGAGTTTAAACCACTACCAAGCCACTGTTCAGGGGAGTGTAAATGCATGCATACAGATACGCTCATACCAAAATGAATTGGATTAAATTAACGGATTGCCACACTGACTGGTCAAAACCATCTTATTTAATCCATGAAAGAGTCAAATAAATTGTTTGTAAACCTAACAGGAATACTGTGCATATCCAAGTCATGTGTTTAGCCTGGACTTCACTCCAAGTTTTTCTTTACAGTAAAACTCTCCCCTCTGTGGCACCTGGGGGAGACATTTGGGGGCAAAGTAAGAAAGTGATGTAAACCTTAGTGAAAGAGACCTGATAATATGCTACAGATTTTTGTGCCTAAATGCTACATATCCTTGTGTCTAAAACATCACTCACTGGTACTCAGCAAACCTTAGACAGAGGGAGCAAATAAGTGGAAACCTATTAGATTTGGTGACTGAGTATTAACTCTGTTGGTTAGTACTAATCTGTATTTGTTTCTCTACTGTGCATTTCAGTGTCTGTAACTACCTTGGCATCAAAACGATGTGCTGTTTGATCTTGACCTTTTAGCTAGACTTTGACCTCCATCTTCCATTTACTGTCTTGACTGTGATCTGTTTGGGAACTCCAGATATCATGGTATTTCCCTGATATTCACCTCTTTATGTGACATATGTGTCCTACTCATTTGCTGCCACACTGATTGCCATGTGCATGGGCATGGGCAGCCTTCCATAACACCATGCATTCGCTCCCTATGAATATTCAGGATATTTCAGTCTCTAAGGTCCCAGATGGCACTTTCTTTTTAGTCTGTGCACAAAAAAAACCAAAACCCAAAAACCAACCAAACAAAACCACCACCAACAAAAAAAACCCAAACCAAATTATAGACAATTAATTCTACTTCTTGTTTTCTTCTGAGCTTTGGTCTTATTTCCTAATTCAAGTTCTCAAACTCATTAATGTTGCAACTCTGGGAACTTACCGGTCATGCAACTCTCCACCTCGCTGCTCTTACCCTGCAAAGCTACAACACAAGTCTCATTAATACTTGAAGCATTAAATACTGTGAGAATCCCATGTAGTTTGGGTTCTTTCCTTCACCTAGTTGTTTCCACAGAGCAACCCCCCTCTCTTTAACAGGTCCCCAGTTCAGCTCTTCCTGAGGACCAGGTACTCTTCAGGCCATCATAGGGAGACACTGGGATTGTGACAAGTTACAGCAAAGCCTGGTAGGTTTTTGGCAAACCCGAACTCTAGCTGAGCTGGCCAAGCCAGAAAAACCTGGTGTGCTTCCTCACACCTCCTCCAAGGACACTCTTTGTGTGTGGCTTAGCAGCAAGCACTCACATGCAAAGGAGGGCTCGTATCAAGGTATCTACAAATCCTAGTTATCCCTGGCAGGCAATGTCAGGATGCTTACTTGAAAGACCATACCTTTCCCATTACCATGTGACAGGCTACCAGGACAGCAATAGGAGCAGCTAAGACAGAGAATTCCCAGAGCATCTGTACACCCTGGTCCGTGTTAAGGATTTGCCAAAGTTCAAGCTTTCTCCATCAGACCAAGCTGAAAATCAGCAGAAATCTATGCCTGAGTGCCACTGGGGTCTTTCTTGGGAACAAGAATAGTCTGAGGTGAGTCTGTCCCCAAGGAAGATGGTTTTCCAAGATTTGTTGGAGAGTCATTTCCTATTACAGTAATTGGAGTTTTAAGTCAGGACTGAACAGAAGACAGCTTATGAAATCCTGAGACAAAATGTTCTCTTTCAGATAGGCCAGGTGGAGATAAGATGTGTTTCAACAGCTGAGAGCCCCCACTGTGGTTAGGACAAGTGAAAAACTGTCCGACGTGTTACTGCACAAACTGGCTTGAGGGTTGCTTGTTCTCATCTATGCAGCTCTGCTCAGCACAGCAGACTCATTTCAGTCTCATTAGCAGATGTCCTTGAGGTGTTTGAGGCTGGTGCCTCAAGACAAAGAAAGAGGTCTGCAGATCAAAGTACACCTTTGATCATCCAGGACATTATTTTTATGAGCTGGGCTAAAACACTGCAAATTCCACAGATGCAAGCATAATGAATAGGTGAGGGAGCAATAGGTGGTATAACTTGACACTCAATTTCTAAATTCAGAGGTGGCTTTCTCAACTTGGTGTCTGCTGGGCAGCATGATTTATGGCTTTGCCTGCAGGAGCAAACTACTCCTAATAGGAAGTGAGCTATTTGTTAAACAGAAGAGCTGGATGTCTCTGTCCCTTGGTTCTGCTTCCCACATCGTGGCTTTTGCTGCCAGCATTATGTTTCAAATCATGACTTCAAAGGTTTATAGGAAACTCTGTGCCTGTTTGAAGACCTGTGAATCCCATACTGGGACAAGAACAATATTTTGTGTTGGAGAGCAATGGGAACCTGGCTTTCCCCTGTGTATGAAGTCAATGACACACACAAGATAAGGTCCTCTGCAAGGGAGTTTGTGTGGATTGCCAGAGCTGGGAAAAGGCCGTGAAGGAGGTTGTATAAAGGCAACTTTCCTTTGTCTTTCCAAGGCTGTTTCACATTTCAGATGATATAAGATGTGTGCACCATTTTATTTGGGTAACCTCACTGAATGAGCAGAACAGAAGGCACATGGGGGAGTCGCATATTGCTGATAGAACTGATCCAAATGCTGGTGTGGAACATACATTTTTCCAAACTGATTTCCTTTTGCCCAAAATGATACTGGTTTTTGTCAGAGGAAATGCTTACACAATTCAGCTGTATAGGCTGTGAAATATCTGCTCTTATCCTCCAATGCTTTTAGCAGTTATAGATACCTCTCATTAGACATACATACATACTGGACACACACCCTTATGACTAGTTTGTGCCATAACACTGTTGCTGAGCTGACTTAGTCTTTGTCAAGTGCTTTTTTTTTGCAGATGTTGCCCATCTCTCCTGGGGTCACAAGCCCAAAGAGCTCAGCTGGGAACAAGTATGACCAGTGTTGGGTACAAAAACTGTACTTTGTGTTCAGACATATATTAGCAGAATGTGCCTGAACTGTAGTGGAGTGTACTACTGCAGAAGCTTCAAAATATTTCATCAGTGCACTCCAAGATCATTGAGTGAAGAGATCTGTCAGCACACAGAGACATAAAACTTTTGTTCTGACTACTCACTGGGTTCTGTAAGTACCCAAAATTCAGCATTGATGGCTCTGACTATGTATATTTTTAAATCTCCCTGACAGATGCAAACACTGAAGGCCTGGCTTTCAGCTATGTCTTTCAGCTATGTCTCAGCAACTGCAGATAAGTAAAAACTGAGTAGTTGCCAAGACAGTTGTGTTTGCAGTGGGAGTGACAGGGCTGTAGAGGTCTGGTCTGCCACAGTTCTTCCACTTCAAGGCAATGAGGAAGGCTGATAAGTTTAGCAGAAATCCAGCAATGGCAAACATGGCTTGGAAAGGGTGGGAACCACTGATCCAGTTTTATGTATGTCCAGATAATTACCCACAGGAAAAAGTCACACTGAGAACAAGCTCTCTCTCTCTCCTTTTTTTTTGTTTGTAAAATTGCATTACTCTGGAAAACAATTTAAAAAAAAATTTGAGTGGAACGGGATTTCTTGTCCTGACACTCTCAAAAACAATCATTGTTTTCCCTCTTCCTGCACTGCTAAATCACGTTGTGAGTCTTATCATGCTTTGGCTTCATCAGGCAGGTCACATGTCAACATCAAGACAAAGTCATACTGAAAACAGCACAGCCCTTGCCTGTAGACAGACCTGTGCTTGCAGCAATGCCAACAACCCACAGACTCTACTAAAATATCTGCAGTAGTTACTTCCTGCCCCTGCAGTCCCAAGTATATTTCTTAAGTCAGGAACATCTTGCAAATATTCTCCTGTAAAACACAGAATTGTCTTTCAAGTAGCAAAATAGAAGTAATTAGTGCTGCAAACCTTCCTTCTTGTCCCCAAATAAAGAAAAAAAAGAAGGATGTTTTGGTTGTTACCACAAAGCCAATAAATGTGCTTCAGGGGTCATTAACTTCAAATCTGCTCTTTTGGAAAAAAGATTAAGTGCAGCACTGTACCTTATCCTGAATCCCCTGCCAAGCTTTGTTTAGAAATGGCATTTTACTGACAACTTTTTTTTCTCCCCTGTGAGAAAAACCTGCTCACCCAGGGCAGAAGCTGACTGCATGCAGCACCTGGCTGCATAACAAGTGCCACCCTAAACTGCATAAGTATATAAAGGAGCCTCACTTCTCTTTTTATTTTAGGGTCTTCTCTGGCAGTGATAAGGGAGTTTAATCACTGCAACTCAGGGAGCAGCACAGCACAGGAGGTGAGTTGGTGCTCCTGCCAGCCACTTTGAGGTTCCACATCAGTCTCCGGAGGCTTTGGGTCACCCACATCCTGCCAAAGAGGTTCAACCAACTCCGGCTGCAACCTCCTTTCTTGCTTTTGATGAGAAACTGCCATGAAAGGATGCAGAGTGCAGAAATTAGGATATTTCAGGGTCTGGAGTCAGGAGTGGGGAAGGGAGCCAAGGTGGGGCAAGACACCTGGGTGTCCACTTGGGGCAGGACTCACTGGGAGGGTGGATGAGTGCAGGTTTTTCATGGCACAGGTGGTCACCTCTTGTGAGTGAGCCGTAACCGATACAAGATACTTTATGGGGATGAGATTTTCCTTTCAATTGTGGATGTGTCTTTCAAGCATTCCTTTCAAGTACCTCCAGTAGCCAATCAACTTACCAAGCTCCAGGGCACCATTTACTTTGTTGTTATTGACAATAACATGTTTAGAGACCTTTTAATGTATCCTGCATGTCTTGAAATCAGATAATGCAATTCTCCCCAGAAAGACTGAAATTACTTTAGTTTGAAGGCTTACATAATTCAGTTTTTAACAGGTTCACTTCTGAAAAATATTCAGCATTTTCTCTGCATCTGAAGTAGGAATGGCATCATGAGTTCTAAGGGGTTTAAGATCATGAAAGGAGGAGGATTTAGCCTATTTCTAATAAACGACTCCTGAAACATGTTAAAGCTCCTGTACTGAGACTCTCAGTATATAAGAAGTCTTATGAAAATATGTCATATTCAGCTTTCTATCAGATTGAAGTCACTCAGGAGAACTTACAGTGCCCTGAAAGTCACTGTTTTTTTCAGAGAAATCATCTGAGTCAGATCGAGACTAAAGCTAAAATGTGAAGTCAAGTATTTGGGTATGTGACAAAAACCATGGTTTTTTCTTCTTCACTAAGAAGTGCTTTAAACTATACTTATTACTGAGGAACAACCAATTCTGTCTTGTGACTTACCTCTCATGAATGCATGATATAGTTAATTTCAGCACATGCATCATTAGGTCATTCAATTTTAATGCTATCATATAAAAAAATCTTGTGACACATTGTGAAAGAAATGTTAAGCTTTTGATAATATCCCTTTGTCAACTGCATCTAAGTGATCATTTAAGAATTTTAAAGTGCAAGGGGAAAATTGTTATCTAACATTCAAGGAGATAAAGAAGGAATTTTGGTTTCATTTTTTTTTTAAGAGCTAGAAAAGGTATTTTAAATTCCTTTTAATGCAAATCTATGAGATAATAAGATATATGTAGATATTTTCATGTCTCTAAAATTAGCAAAAGTGAGATCTCTCCTGCAATTATAAAACTCTTAGAATTAAGAAAATATCTGTAAGTGTTGCTAAACTATGTTTAAAATCGAATTGCTTTGCTGTATATGAGAGGTTTGATCAGCTAGAAGAAAATACCTTCTTTTTCTGCTAGAGAGGCATCTTTCAAAGTTAACATCTTGCATTATCAGAAGATATTGATGACACTGTGAAAGTTCAAATCATTTGAACTTAGTTAATTTCTTATATTTTCAGATATTATTTGTGCAGTTTTAGCACCATCTTGAAAATAATAAAAAAACCCATGATAGGTTACTCCCCTTTCATATCTGTGCAATAATGAACTACCATGGAAAACCATTTGACATTTTTAGTTGAAGGCATAGATAAAAAAATAAGCTGTATTCAACCACTCCAAGATTTTCTCAGCTGGAAGAGAGGCTCACACTTGAGGACAACACAGAAAACTTCCATCCTACCAAAATGTATCGTATCAGCTCTTGGCCAATCTTGGGACCAATATTATTTGTTACAGCCAAGACAGAGTGATCTGCATGAGCTGTAGCAGCAGCAGCAGACACCTCTTTGTTACAAAACAAATAGTTCAAGAATTTCGTCCATTAATAATTCCTCCTGTGATCAGCACTTCTTGTTCTTAGTCTTCCTTCTGGTGAAAACCACTTTATCTACTCTGTACTTTATGTATATTGGAGCAATACCATGTACTATGCCTAATTCAGCTCAGAATTTATCCCCTAATAACTGCATAGCATAAATTATCTTTAGATAATAAAAGGGTAACATATGGAAGGTAATCTTAGACATTCTTTCAAGTAAGCTAAAGCTTCAGTTGGACTCAATGACCTTAGAGGTTTTTTTCCAACATTAATGATTCTATAATTGATTCTATCATTCCTTGAAATGCATTTGAACCTGATATTTTTACATTTGTACATTGCCTAAAATTGCTTCTGTATGAAGTTTGGAAAGAAACAGAACCCTTTGGTTTTACAAATAATGCTTTAATGTGAACATAAATTTGAGTAAAAGTGCAGAGAGCTACAACAAGAGAGTTTGGGAGAAATGAAGTAGCCGCCAGCAGAGATAGCTCTGGGTAATTCATTCGAAAGTCCTCCTGAAGGAAGGAGTATGTTCGGTTCTTCTGTTCCTTTTTCCCAGGAGGTTACCAATCCAGGCCATGTTTTTCCTTCTGCAAACAACAGAACTGTGGGCATACCCACTTCGGTTTTTTGGAAGATTTTCCCATCTCAGTTCCCCTGTAAAATCCTTACCCAAGCCTTGACCTAAACTCAGAAGGAAACACTTGCTTTCCCTTGCTGGGATTATCAAGGAGCTTTGTTCTTCCAGTGATCACTTTAGTATCACAGAGCCTCTGGTGCAGGATACTCAATCTCCCACTGCTGGAGCTGAATAATCATTTTTAGGAGCCCTGATAAGACCCCAATCTTGACATCTCCAGGCCATGTTATAAAAAAGTATCTTGACACCATGGCTTAAAGCCCAACCCTGCACACTGTGTTCACAGGAGAGGCATATGAATGGAATTTTCTTTAGTCTCTGGCTAGATGGATGGTCATCTGGGATGTCCACAGCTACTCAGCCTCCCTCAGAGGTGCCAGGATGTCCTCTGATGGCTACAAGCACAGTGGGGGCTCCACCCAGATGTGCACCTCCAGCCAGATGTTTGCTGTCTGGAGAGGGGGCTTGGCAAGCCCTGAGGGTGGAGATGTGAGACCCTCTGAAACCACAAGTCATACAACTGAAAGGGGCAGGAGGACTGGGTCCATTCTGTGAGCAAACCAGGCACCTGCCTGGGACAGCCAAAGTAGGGGAAAGCATTCTCAGAGCTGCAGTGTGACTTCACTATCTGTCCCCCACAAAAAGGGAAATTTTTGCTTCATCAGTTACATAGACTTGCATGCAAGGCTTGCCGCCCAAGCAGCCTGCTGCCTTCCAAGGACCACAACTGAGGGATTAGTCCCATGAAGGGGTGAGGCCAGCCCTGTCTTTGTTGTGTTCAGAGCCAAAGCAACAGTAGCAAGAAAATGTTGATTACACTTAACCAGAACATAGGAAAGAAGCCACAAACCTGTTATACAGGAAAGGAAACGAAAGTGGCAGTAAGAATGGAAAGCAATTTCTTACTGCAGGGACCCTTTCCTCAGAGTGGCAGTCCTGTCTTGAAGGCTATAAGAAAGAGGACTCTGTGCGTGCTTTCGGCTGCCCTGAGTGGCTCTGCAGACCAGGTGATCTCACCAGGCCATTTTTATGATGATCTGTGGTCTGTCCTCAAGGTACATGTATGCAGTCGTGTTTCCTTCAGCAGAGTTATGACTACATAAACTGAGGGCTGAAATCAGCCCATCTGAAGTGAGTCAAAGCAGAAGAAACTCATTTCCCCTTTGGGCACTCTGTTAAGTAGATCTGTCAGCCTGATGTTTATGGTGGTGCTGCACAAGAAAAGCGTTCCTCCACCTCATGGCTAATGTCTGCCCATGCCCTTTGGCTTGGGCAGGTTAAATGCTCAGAGTCCAAATCTAATAAATGTCCACATTTCACTGATGCTATACCCACTGCCCCCTCATCTCATTTCATTTATAATAATGATACTTCTTGTTGTAATTCTGTTATATCAGGATGTGGTCTCCTTGTAATTTTTCTCAGTTTTGCTCATGTGAGATGATTATACATTACCAGCATGTTATGAAAATCAAAGGAGATGTAAATCCTTCTAATGCTGGCATGCCTGCTTTAGTATTATAAGCTACCCGTAAAATACCTGATCAAAAATGAGAATTAAAATGCACAGAAAATTCCGTTTCTGTGAGTCTTAAATCAATCCAGATGCTGCTGACGTCTTTCACAGCCATTTCTGTGGTTGTGGATATTGATGTGAACTGGAACACCTACTGTCTTGCTTATTTGTGACTGTGCATTAATGCTGGTATAACCAGTCATGTGTATAGCCCTAGCACAAAACATACACAAGTTGAAAGACAAACAGCAGTATAAACACCTCTACCTGAAATAATGTTACCATCAGCCATAGTACTCAGTTTGATATTTCAGTCCAGTGAAAGGGCTGGAGAAGTTTCAATGAAAGCTATTTGAATAGATAGGGATTACATTACTCTAAATCCAAAAATACTGAATTTTGTGCACTGAAGCGACTGGTGCTCCAAAAGCTGCTACTATTGTAAAACACGGTGACAAAATGTACTTAGGGGTTGCTTGGGGGAAACCTCATGATTACAGATAAATTCTATCAAAGTGTCTGCCAGAAAGGCTGCTCTGCACTAAGGAACTCAATAAACATGATTTGTGTCTAAGATTTACTTTTGTCAAGCCATATTTTATGTGTATTGCTTCCCCTCAGCCAGTGAGGGCAAATATATTACACTTCTGACATCATCCTCATCATGTTTCTCTACTTGCTATAATTTTTTTGATTAATATAAGTAGAAGTAGTATGATTTACAATCTCCTTTTTCTTTTTATTTTTAATAGCCCTCATAATTTGCAGCCTGTTGTTATGGTTTGTAGCACTGTGTGGATGACAACATGCTTTGGTCTTTCCTTAGCTGTGCAGTCTTAGATGGCTCCACCACAGAGGTGAGGGCGGGACCCTGGTTCTGGAAGATGCCTGCAAAGAGTAGGGTGGTGCTGCAGCACCACCTTTACCCAAAGAAACCCCATAGATGTGCAGCAGGAGGCATTATGGTAACACTCACAGAAAACACAAGCTGTCAACACCCAGCAGCAATGACATTGAAGACCACTGTGACCATTTCTTCTGAATGACGTGATGTTGCCTGGACTGGTTCTTGTTTCATATGCCCAGACTTGTGACTGTGCATCTGGAGCTGCTCTGCTCCAAACTTTCTTGGATTTTAATGCATGGTAATGATCATAGCAGGATCAGTTCACAGAAAGCAACCTCCCTGCTCCTACACAATGTTGCTTTAAGTGTATGTACTGCGCACATGTATCAGGCTTTTTATTTGCAGCATCACACTTGAGTTGCTTAGTCCCCATGGTTCCTGGTATATTTTTAGCTGGACATTTAGTTACGGACTCCTTGCTCTGTGATTGTTGGAGCTTGGCTCCTACATGACTGTAGAGGTCAGGGTCTGGTGGGAATCCTTTACTATCTCTGCAGACAAGCTATGGATCAGGGCTAATCATTTGGATCCTACGGGAAATGGCCCATCTGTGAGACCACAACAAGCTGACAGGTTACTGCAATTTGAGTCATCTCCCAGCAGTACAGTTTATGTAGCCTTGAAAACCAAGTCCCTCTTGTTGCTCAATACCTCTTCCAACAAAATTCATCACCTTTCTGCGTCTTAACATCCTCCTTCCATACTGTCTCTCTGAAGTAAAGCTTTTTTTTTGTTTTTGTATCTCAGAAAGGCTATCAAAATTCTACATGTTCTTTCTGATTCAAATTCTGCATGAAGGAAAGCAGACAACTTGAGCTAATGTTCTACAACTGTGCTCTGAAAAATCAGTAGGAACTTCAAACTTAAGTCAAGCAAGTTAGAAAACTCAGGCTGTTGAATATAACCCAGTGGGATACAGCAAGATGTCATTTAGTACACAAATAAAAGTTTACCATAGTGGAAAAATTTTAGGAGTCATAAAATACAAACAACTCACACTTCAGACTTCACATCAAGATGTCATTGAAGTGGCATCCACCTCTTTCCTTCATGTTTTGTTGTTGCAGTGAGAGATCTTCATGTAAAAATCCCTGCCTCATTTTTAAACTTTACTTGTTGGTTTAAATGAGTCAAATTACAGCCATTTGTTTCTGTTGAGCCTTGCCATCCTAAAGACTTCTGCATTTTCTCTCAGTCAAGGTACTTAGGCAGTGCAATGCTCTGGTATCTTAATTTTCTTTTTGATATGCTAAAAAGAAAGAAGTCTTCTGTTTTCCTTATTTCAGATTTTTTGTTTTTCAGTACTTTAAAACATCTCTGGTCTTCTCTCTACAGTTTTTATCAGTCTGTTTCAAAGAAGCCATGCAGATCAGATGCCAGACTGGTTTACTGGGGCCCTCAGCTCTTGGCCCCAGATTGCTCCTAACTAGCTGACTCTGTCCCTGGCCATGGTGTGTTCTCTTTGTTCTTACTTGGATGTCCTTTCATGTGGCTGGGCCAAAGCAAATCAAATGTTACAATAAGGCCTTTCAACAAAACCGCTATTAATATGTATTACGGCAGTGCCTGGAGTAGCCAGTTGAGATGGAGACTGTATGTGTTGTCTAGTTAAACATTGTCTCTGTCCTGGAACAGCAGCAATCCCTGGGTAAGTAAAGTTTGCCACACTCCCCTGGAGTATCTTGTTGCTCACAATCAGCAGCTTCATTGAATTCAGCGGTACCATCCATGCATCAGAGAAAAATTTTTCATGAATGGCAGCAGCAGCAATCTGTTAAAGTTCAGAATTACCCTGTTCCCTGGATGTGTGAGATTTCTTGAATTCATTATGAAAGACAAGGTGAAAGAAATATTACAAAGATCTGTAGAGCTGCTTGCAAATCCCTTCTGAAAATCCTATTTCTCCTACAAGGAAGGTAAGAGGCACATTAAAACTAGGATTTAGGAATGCCACTTCATTACACTGGTAGATGAGGACATGTATGTCCATTTGTGATTAGTGGACTTCAAAGGATTCAACAGATAATCCATAAATTAATGGATCAAAAACTTTATTGGAAGAATAAAATTGGAATAAAATCAGAATGAGACCTGGCTATTCCATTTCAGCTTTACCAAATTCCATTATTAATAAGTTTTGGCTATTATTGTGATCATATTACTGTGCAAGGACTTGCTGACCTATCAAAACAAGATCATGGAGCATCCCGTGCAACAGTCTAATGTATAGTTCCATTGTCTCCACATTAAGTCTAAATCAAAATGGGCAGGTAATGATGAAGATAAATGAGCCATCAAGTTTCATTTACTCTCATTTTTAGAATGGGTTCAGTGCTTTAGTGAGTATTGCAGAATCTCAAACTTCTTATTAACCCAGAGCTTTATAAAATGAACATTACAGATAGACCAAATAAAAAATACAGAACAAGTGTTTGCCTGTTTTAATACACTGGCACATTAGGTCTTCCCGTTACAGACTGGCTCAGCTGCAGGTAATGTTGGAACATCTAGATTTATTAGCCTAAAACAATCCAGTTACTTTGTGCTTTGTCTTTCTTTTTTAATTCACAAAAGGGCCCAACTTTTATGCAGATTTTTTTTAAACTATAGCTTCAAGCAGAATCAGCTTCATTCTTTATCAGATGAAATGGACTCCTTTGCCACTATGTGCTTCGGGGATTCATTCAGAGAAGACAGAAGATGGGGATGCCAAAGCCACTACAACCCAGACAACAATGGCCCTCAGCCACTATGATCTTCAGGAGCAGAGCCAGAAGGTTCAGACCCACATCTCTTCACCCACCCAGTGGGAAGACCCTGCTTTTCCCTATGAAGCTGTCCTGCTTTGCAGCGTGGACTAAAAGATTGAAAGGGACAGTAACTGAGCATAGCTGTAGTCCAAGGATTAACGGATTCACCCAGAAGGGAAGAAAACTGGTTTAATCTCTTCTTCAAGGGCTATTTTATGCTGATGAATGCAAAACAGGTAAACTGCCTGTGGAACAAGAACTGGCATGAAAGTACCCCTTTTTATTCAGGCATGAGCTTTGATGGGGCTGGGGGAGTGAGGATTCCTAAAGGGAGGTCCCTGCGGTACTACTGGGCATTGTGAGGTCTCTCTGCAAGGCTGATGGACAGTCAGTCATAATTTCAGCACTGATTGCAACAACAACAAGCCTGAGCCCTGGCTTTTCAAGAGTTTTTCCTTTTTCCCCCTTTTCAAGGGATTTTCAAGAGTTTTAGGATGAAAGCATCTGTGTAAAGTCAAACCACTGTGCAATAAGGCATCACTTTAATCCATTAATTCTCCATGATGGGCTAAGTATGTTTCTTAATTACCACGGGTGACTTTGGAGGGTAGCTTAACCACATGATTCCCACTAATATGAATGAAAAGTTTATTGTTGTATCATAGACTTTGCCTAATATCTTAATTTCACCCTCAGAGCTGTGCCTGCAGGCAGCAGTCAGATGAGAGCCATATAAAGAAAAATGTGTTTAGTGTCAGCATTCAGGATTTAGTGCACATAGCTTGATCCTCTTTATTTGTAATTCCCTGTTCAGGCACTTCCCTTCAATGCTGTGAGAGCATCTTGAGCTCTATAAAGGCCAGGCTGAAGGATAACATGTGGTGCAATTACAGCAGAGTTGCTTTTCCTGAAGTTAAGGAACGTGAACAAAAGGCTTCCTGGGCCTGTCTAGTTTTTAAAATCAATTGTGTCAAGCAGGGAACAGGAGGCAAGGAACAGACAGGGCTTTGGCCTTTTTCTCCTCCCTTGGACTGCCTCCAGTGTCACCAGTGCACAAGCTGCAATCTCAGCTCTCTGATGACTTCTATTCAGCTGTAGGGAGCTGCCGCATCCCTGCCCCCCCTGCCAGCCCCCCCAAGGGCATTGCAACAGCTGAGAATAAAAGGAATGCAGCAGCTCAGGTCACCTTTCTCTCATCCCTGCTTCAAAATACTCCTCTTCCAGAAAGGAAAGCCATGGTTTGTTCTGGCAGTGCCACACCATTCAGCAAGTCTCCTCAAATTCACAATAAACAAGGCTGTGGGAGGAGTTTACAGGTGTCAGTGCAGAGCAAACAGTTGGCAACTTAGAAGCTGAGGCTCTTGATTTGGAAAGCCACCTCTGCCAGTGGGAAATTGGTTAGAAAAACTGCTCCTCTCTCTATTTCAGCCCCTTCCTTCCCACCCACATGCTGCAGCTCACACTCCCCTCAGTTGTGCCAAGGCAGCTGCTTTGGGGACTGCTGCTTCGATTATTCCAGTTTAAAAATAAACCTTTTTTCCCCTACTATTCTTTATCTTAAATTATGTCCATAATTCACTCCACAGTCCAGCCACATAAGATGGTGCATTGCTTAATAGAGGGGATAGAGAGACAGTGCTTGCCAGCAAAATTGTGGCTGAGGAACTCTTTCATTGTAGTACAGCCCTGTTCTCCCATCAGGTTCCTATAGCATAATCTGGATATTCCATTGTATATGGGTTCCTTGGTCATTGATACTGAGCTGTACACTGCTTGGTCAGGCAGTAGCAGAAATTTATGCCCAGTGAAACATGGACACGCCATTGCACTGAATTTCTTATATTCTAGAAAGATTGGATTAAATAATCAAACTACAGCATAGGGAATAATTTTTCATAGGTGAGACAGGCACAGAGATAAACTTCCTGGTCTTTATCCCTGTCTACTTTCTGTGTCTGAAAATGATTAATGGATTTATTTCCCACAGAATACATAAAATAAAGTGCCTTTTTTACTGGTCACGACGTAACTGATCTTATTAAATAAGATTCAGCTCAGCTAACCTGTCCATATGAGTAAGACAACAAAGATCAACCACAGGATGGCCATTTTCTGATTGGCCTGGAAATGTCACCGCAGCCACTGGCACTGCCTGTCTGATCCAAGGCAAATTTATATCCTGGATCTACACCACAACCATCACCACATAGTTTTTAATACTGATTTTAACTATTTTGACTCCAGGTGTGGCTTACCCTGAGGAAGTTAAATGACACTGCCCTGGGGCAGAAGCTTGACCTGTATTTCTACTGGAACATGTGGCTACCTTAAGGAGGGTGGGTTATATTAGCCACAGTCCCATCCAACTCAAGCAAGTGGCTGAGATGTTGTGTCTAAGCAGGACTTAGGTTGCTACTGAACTGAACCCAAATTTTCTCTGCCTTTTTTCAGCAGGAGGACCTAAGCTTGGTTGATTTACTCTGTGGAGTTGGACAACAGCATAAACACAAACATTAGCAGACAATGCTGGGTGCTGCATTTAAAGAGGAAAGGAACTTGTTAAAATGGATATTTACACTTTGACAAGTCAGACAACATCCTCAGCCACCACCTGCATCTCTCTATTTATCCCACTTTTTTTTTTTTTAAAGGAAACCTTTCTCAGAGGGACACCAAGACTTAGATTATTACACTGCAGAAAGAAGATATGTGTTTCGTACCAGCTATGCCTTCTTTCTTTTGGGTCCTCTCTGCATACCAGCATTCTAGATGTTGTATTGCTTCAGAGGTACCTCCATTAACAGTAAAAGAGATACTATAAATCCAGATAAGGAGTTCTGGTTCTCCCTGCTGGGGCCAGGCACATTACTTGTAAACCTTGAGCTTAACAAAGGCATCAGATTTGGAAGATCTGAATGCTGCTTGTTGAGTTTGTCCTTGCAACCCTCCATAAGACAGGGAAATACTATTCTTATTTTGCAAGTTGGGTGGGGTTTTTTTCCTAATTACACCACTGTCAGCTCAGAAGAGTATTTATCTGTTATTTACCTATGGATGTTCCTCTTCAGTCCATCTGAATTCTGCTTGAACTTTTCCCCCCTGAAGCTCAGTATTGATAAGGCTGACATCATGAGGCAGTGTAACATCCTTGTGACCAAAACAGAATTTCCCACATATTTTGGCTAGATAAACAGTCTAACTTTGGAGGGAGTAACATTTCCTGCAAACATCCCAGTTTTATATGCAAATGGCAGCTTTAGCTGAGAACAGACAACGATGCCAACAAGCTGTGCCAGGTCAGGTGAGGCAAGAGAAACAGGTGACCTCATTTCTTTCCCACCTGCCAGTAGTATCAGCACAATGGCTCATTATTCCTTTGTTTATTTATGGGGTTTTGTATATTTACCCTTCTACTGTGGGACAATATTAGTACTGAATCTCTATTGGTACCTCCTCTTCTTTTCGGAAGTGGACAAAGACTATTAGCTGGCCTTCAAGAAGCACGGGCGTTATGAGTCTCCCTTTTCTTCTCCAGCCCCGCACTCCGAGGAGCGGCGTGCGGGAGGTGAGGGAGCTTCGCCACCCCAGGGCGCTCCGCAGGCTTCCCTCGCGCGGGTGCGAGGGACGGCGCAGGCCGGGAATGCCGGAATGCCGGGCGCGACCAGCAGGCAGGAATGCCGGGCAGGACTACCGGCCCCGCGGCGCTGCGCGGGAGGAGGCCCCGCGCCGTGGGCGCTGCGGGCGGGCTCTGGCGCCCCCTGCCGGGCACTGCCAGCCAGGCCGCCTCACGCCCGCGGCCTGTGGCGCGATGCCCTCGTCACCCGCGTTCCGTCGGGGGCCTGCTAAAGCTTTCAGCGTTCCTCTCCGGCCACCCGGTGTGGGAGACACAGTGCAAACCTCATAGGATCGTGGAATCGTTTATATTGGAAAAGACCTCCAAGATCTTCGAGTCCAACCATTAACCTGGAACTGCGAAGTTCACCACTAAACGGTGTCTCTCGGTGCCACATCTACACGTCTTCTAAACACCTCCAGGGATGGGGACTTAACCACTTCCCTGGGCAGCCTGTTCTAATGCATGACCATCCTTTCCATATAGAAATTTTTTAGAATACCTAATCTAAACTTGTCTGGTGTTACCTGAGGCCATCTTGTCCTATCACTTCTCGCTTGACAGAAGAGACCAACCCCCACCTGGCTCCACCCTCCTCTCAGGCAGCTGTAGAGAGCGATAAGGTGTCCCACCCCCCCGAGCCTCCTTTCCTCCAGGCTAAACACCCCCAGCTCCCTCAGCTACTTCTCACAGGACTTGTGCTCCAGACCCTTCCCCAGCTCCATTGCCCTTCTCTGGACACGCTTCAGGACCTCAATGTCCTTCTCGTAGTGAGGGGCCCAGAACTGGACACAGGATTCCAGGTGTGGCCTCACCAGTCCTGAGTACAGGGACAAATGCTGACTCAAATCCACCCATTTCTATCATACGCAGTGATGCCATAAGCTCCTGAGAGCAGTACTAGCTGGGTTTTTTCAATGGCACAGGTTATTGCACAGCCTCTGATTCTTCTTTAACCAAATGTGGCCTAAACCTAAGGCAGAACTGCAGTCTCCAGCATTCCACCCAACACGAGTTCATCCGAGTAGTCACCAGCCACAAGTGGCTACATAGTACCGACACAAGTACCATCAAAATCTTAATTCCCACAGCCACTCCAGGCGAAATGAATATCCAACGTCCATTTTTGAAAAAGCAGAGACTAGTATCTTTTATCAAAACAAAAATTGTCCTCCTAAAATGGAAGGTGTGAAATGTACAATGGAAGGTGTGAACTTGTACTTGTGGGTCCCTTCCAACTCAGAATATTCTGTGAATCTGTAAAAAATGCTGTGAAGTACCAGAGAATCATAATTGCAAAATGTGTCTGCTGCTGGAATTGAAAGTATTTGCTACTATTTAATGATCTATAAACAAGGATGTCTGTGTGAGGATTCCTCCATAGACTCTTCCCTTTTCTCAACCTCAAAACCCCAGTTTTGGGAAGTCTGTGTACAGACATGACATGGAGCCAGATCCCACAGCCATGCACTCAACCACACACCCACCAAAGCAAATGGACACAATGTGAAATAAAAAGCAACTGTTCTATGATGGCTTAGATCTGTCTCATCTGAGGCTTCCATGGCCATCTCCCTCTTTTCCTTCCCTCCCGTCTCAGAAGCTGACATCTGTCCTCCAGCTGAATTTGAGGAGTCTGATTTAGTTTAGAGATGGCCCTGGAACAGCTTTTGGTCTGCCTATTATACTGTGACCTCATCCCCTGCCATTCAACAACAGACTGAAGTTATTTTAATCAGCCTATTAAATTGGGGAACTATAGCAAAAGCAGAAGTATTCTATGACATACAGGAATTGTACTTTTAGCATTAATCACCTGTTTTTCTTCCAGGAGCTAGAAAATCTATTTCTTGCTAATTAGATTGCACTGGGAACTATCCAGTGGCTTGTCAAAAGCAAACATGATCCCCTCCTCAAGACACAAAAAC
Organism: Orthonyx spaldingii; assembly: GCA_013397795.1. Taxonomy (NCBI): domain Eukaryota; kingdom Metazoa; phylum Chordata; class Aves; order Passeriformes; family Orthonychidae; genus Orthonyx; species Orthonyx spaldingii. The sequence continues at coordinate 347,219 of VZTJ01002438.1, forward strand.
CTTAAAGGAAACCTCTGTGATATTTTGATAATGCTCTTGTGCAATTTGTTTTTATGTTTGCGGGTTTTTTTATAGGGACTGTCTAATTATCTCAGACTAATTTTATAAACATCAAACATTCTGCAGCTACAACCAACTTATTTGCAACTACAGGTAAATCCTTGCACAATACTCCCTTTATGAGTTTTCTGATTAAGTTAGTACTTCTCATAAATAAAATCAGTAACACTGGCATACTTTCTGTTCTCAGGATCCAAGTCAATTGACATGTACAAATTGGGCCTTGTCAAAAACAGAACAGAAAGCCTTTTGGGGAGTTCATGATCTTTTTCCTAGGAAAGCAGTAATTGGAAATCCCATTTTAAATAGATATCTAGTTCAGTTTCATATTCAAAGATTAATCCCTCCTTTCATTACCATAAATGCCTAAAATGCCTTAATTATCAACTCCTTAAATCCAGCACATTCTTTCTCAGCTATTAACATGTATCTCACTGCTGCTAAGCAATGCTGCGAATGGATGGGGGGGACTCTGCACTCATTTACCTCCACAGGAAGAAGCTCACAGTGCTGCCAGTGCCTCTGTTACTAATTATTCCTGCTGATTTGCTTCATTCAGGATCTCAGAAGACAACGTGAGCCATTCGGTACTGCAGGATGGATTTTGTTCCCATGGAGCCTGTGAGCCTTTTTGTCTTTGGCCATCAGCTGACAGGGAGACACCAGCAGGTTTCGAGGTGGCCTGAGGTGCCTGTCACAGAGCCATAAAAGCAGGGGTTTTCCACAGGTATGAGGTAGGAGTATGAGAGGTGACATTTTCACAGGCAAGGCAGCCACAGAGTTGGTCTCTTTTATCTCAACATACATCAACTTCATTCCCTGAAATCTTGGTCTGCTGTGGCTGGCTCACCACTGCAGAAGTACCAAAATAACAAGAAGCCCGGGTCAAGAGCGGGGTCACCAAACCACCTCACAATGCCAGCCTCAGCTGCACCCCACAGAACTTTATTTCATTCAGCACAGCCAGATTCCTAACCCAGGGCTTAAATGCCGTGAAGGTAGAGTGGCGTGACTCTTCTGTATGCTCCCATGTCATTAGCTTTTATAAAAAGGAATCAAAATATCAAGGAAAGGAAAGAAAGCAAAGAAATACAAATCATGTAAATGGAGAATAGAAAGTGAATGGGGAAAAAAATAGCCAAAAGAGGATGTAACAAACACTGTATGCCTGAAGAACAAACCTTGCATTTACTTGTGGTATTGAACTAGAGAAACAAAAAATTCCACTGATTTCATTGAGAGCAGAATCATACCTTGCCGTGATGCCTGTGAGATTGCAAAAAAAGGATATCTATGTTTTCCATCTGAAATAACCCTTCCATACTGAAAATTCACTACTACTCATCTGTCAGGGCTTCATCCAGCTTCAAGGACTTCAATGGTCATAACAAAACTCAGTAACTTCTCTCTTTACAGCTAAGTTAAGTCTTTAGTCTCATTTACAAATATTAAGATCTCAGCATTCAAAGTAGCTCACTAATTTTCTTTGAGGAGTCTGTGGACTATTTTAGCCTTGAAAGGTAACTAAGAAAAACAAGAATATGGACAACAGGCTTCCATCTACCATAGAAATCTACTCCTCCTTTGAAAAAAGTTTAGGATGCCTGCACATCAGAACAGTTCAAAAGCACTGCAGACATAATCAGGAAAAAAACCCCAAAACTCAGAACTGGAACAAGACAGAGAGGGAAAGATGTAATGCAGAGAGGCATCTGTCCTAACAGGTCAGCATTATAAAGAAGACAGAACAGAAGAATATAACAAACAGGTTCTACCACTGGATTTCACCCAATTCATTGCTAATGTTTGAACCTTCATTGCCAGATTAATACTCCCTCAGGTAATCAAGAATGTCTGCTGTCTCTTCCCTGTTCAGTCATTGATTCAGTAGCGGTCAGTGCATCACTGACAGAGGATTTCTTGGCAAGAGTAGTTTACAGTTTGTATGTTCAAAGCAAGGGCTGCCTCCCAATATCCCTCCTTTTGCCCTGACAGCAAAGCCCAACTTGTTGGGTTTGGGTGTTTCCAACGAATTCTTGTTTCACATTATATCTTCATTCAGAAAGAGACTGAGCACATGCAGGTCACAGCCAAACCCTAATGCTAAAGACACTAAGCACAAGCGTGTGAGACCTCTCACAAGGAGGAAGCAACTGCACCCACCAAACCCTCAGCCTTCTCAGTCAGAACCTTAACTGACAACACAGCCCCTTTCAGAAAGCCTAGCTCTTTGCTTGCCTGAAAGTTAGCATTTTCTTCAAATCACAGAAGGAAAAAATAAAAAGGGGAGGGGGCTAAGCAAAACTGAATTATTAGCATTTATGAATTGACAAAAAGGTATGACTGTTGCTCCTGGGTTTTGAGCTGTTCAGATGGGCAGTGAAATGAAAATTACTCTTTCAAATAGTCCTACCCAGGTGTCAGTTAGCTGGGAATTTGAGAGTCTTCAGGTACTGACACAAACCCACTTACGGTTAATGTATTCAGTAAGTTGGTTGCAGTAGCTTCCTGAGAACTGATAAAAGACTGCAAATGCAACAGGTTGTCTGTTTTCATACAGCTAATGCCAGTCCTCCCAACGGTCCAGAGAAGTTGCCCCTCCCTTCAACCTTGCCTCTTCCAAAATGTGGAGTTCTTAGTAGTTGCTAACAGATAATTTTATTATTATCATACATTGTTACATTCAAATACACCCTGCAGAGTGAGGTGGTGCCCTGTCCTCTCCCTCCATAGTAAATAGCTCCCATTATCTAGTGCAGTAATTTACATTCATTATGATGTGATTTTCAAGAATCACGTGAAAACTTTGGTACGCTAGATGGAAGACAAAGGCTGGGACAAGGAGTGACTTCTTATGAACCTCATATAGTTAAACAAGGCCAAGTACATCTTGGTCAGGGCAAGCTCTACTACCAACACAGACTGGGAGATGGATGGATTGAGAGCAGCCCTGAGGAAAAGGACTTGAAGCAGCTGGCAGATGAAAAATTGGACATGACTCGGCAATGTGCACTCACAGCCCAGAAAACCATTTGTATCCTGGGCTGTGACCAAAAGCAGCATGGCCAGCAAGGCAATGGAGGGAATTCTGCCCCTCTGCTCTGCTCTGGTGAGACAGCATGTGGAGTACTGCATCCAGCTCTGGGGTCTTCAGACCAGGAAAGACATGGACCTCACGGAGTGGGTCCAGATGAGGGATACAAAGAAGTTTAAAGGGCTGGAGCACCTCTCCTATGAAGACAGGCTGAGAGAATTGCAGTTATTCAGCCTGGAGAAGAGATGGCTCAGGGAAGACCTTAGAACAGATTCCAGTACCTAAAGGGGGCTACAGGAGCGCTGGGGAGGGACTTTTTACAAGGACATGCAGTGACCGGACAAGGGGGAATGGCTTTAAACTGAAAGAGGGCAGGTTTAGATTAGATATTAAGAAGAAATTCTTTAATGTGAGGGTGCTGAGGCAGTGGCACAAATTGCCCAGAAAAACTGTGAATGCCCCATCCCTATGTTCAAGACCAGATTGGATGGGGCTCTGAGCAACCTGAACTGGTGAACAATGTCCTTGCTCATGTTAAGGGGGTTAGACTAGACAATATTTAAAGCTTCTGACCTCAACTATTCTGTCATTCTATGATTCTATTAAATGCTACCAGTAGCCGAAGCTCCAACATAATTCACAGACTCTAGGTGTTAAGTGTTATTAAAATAACACAACCTGAAGACCTCCTTCACAAAGCTTTTTTCCCCATGTGGTTTTGTAGAATTACAACCACTACAGGTCTGTCTTTCTCAGTGAACCCGTACATATATCAAGCTAGTGTAACTAAGAACAGACCCAGACTGCAAGACACATATTTTGAATAAGTATCAGCTTCTCCTTAACCATTCTTTTAGCACATGTTGCCCAGCCCACGTAAGATGAAACTCATCCCAAGTCTGACTGGTAGGTGATGCTGTGAAATGAAAAAATGATTTGGTTTGGCTTTTGGCCATTTGCATAGATATTATTAATGAGAGTTTAGATCCATTTAAATTCTGTTTTTAGCAGACTTCAGAGCCAGGATAAACTCTGTACTTTGTGCACACAGTGAAGCTCAGTAACAAGTCTGTACTTGAAAACAACTTCACACTCAAACTCATCTGGCAATCTGGGGGCACACCCGGTATTTTATTCTTCCAAATTCTGCTGCACACCGCCCACTGTGGATTTACAAATTGCTGTATAATTGACAAATAACTAAGCAGGCACCTAGATTCTCTTTTCTGTGTTGTGAAAGAAGAAACTGCCTTTCTCATAACCAGTTGCCCTACATCTTAAAAGCAATGTAGATTTTATCTGGACTAAAGGGTTTTGCCAGCTCAAGTCCTGCTAGAACAGGTTTCTGATGGTGGTTTTGAAAAGCTGCCCAGAAAAATGCCTCAAAGCAGCCATAGAGGAGAATGGTAGGAGACATTGCAGTGATGTCTTATAAGACTCACACCATTTAACACACTGAGTGAAAATATACACTGAGGCAGGCTAGCCTGAAACCTTATTTCTTAAGTTCTTCAACTGAGTTTGTTCCAGGTCAGTAGTTAAACAGTTCTGTAATTTTTAGGGTCTGAAATAGGTGGAGTGTGCTAAGATTTCATTTTGTTGGTATAAACTGCAGACACAGTAGGAATTTTTTTTCAGTAACATTTCAGCAAAATTTTTCAGCTACAAACCTGACCTGAAAACCAGCTGGTTTTAATATCTTGGAGAAGTAATGTAGCCTCATGCAGTGATATTAGAAACAGCTGATATTCTCATTTATGCAGTAAAAGAAAAAATTTTTAAAAAATTGATGTGGTACTATGTACAGTAGTACCTAATATGCTCTCTCAATAATATTAAATTAAAATTTTGACATTCCTTGTCATTCTTTTTCCTTCAACAAAAAGCAACACATTTGTTAGCAAAAGTGGCATGATTTTGTGGAAACATTTTTGTTTCAACAGAGGACTCTTCTGAGAGAAGATAATACATATGGAAAATCACTCTGACCTGCTCAAATTAGCAACAAAATTGTATGGATATTTATGAGCAGATGATATACATATTTAAAGAAGGAAAGCAGAAGCCTACTGCTGGTAAGTATTTATCCAGTAACATTTAGCTTTGAATTTAAGAGAAAGTGTCAGTGATACACAAACAAAGAGTGATCTAGTTTTTACAGGGGATGTGACAATTTTGAGTTACAGCTCAGTTCTCCAATGGATTTAATGGGGTTAAACAAGAGTAAACACTAAGGTGACAGTTGTAAACTATGTCTTGGAAGAAGCAGTTAAGCAATAAAAGCTCAGGTACTGCAATTCTTAATGCAAGTGTGGCTGCTGCAAAGACTGTTCGCTGTACCCCACACCTTTTCTTTTCCAGAGCACACAAACCAGGTTTGCAGCATGCTACCTGGTGGCAATGCCCTGCCAAGATTTACTTCAGTATCTGAACCCTGAGAAGACAGTCATGTCCATGAAGTACTGCAAAATCTCAGCTCCTACTGAGAGCAGCGGGACTAAGAAGCTCAAGAGATGTGCAGGGCCAGATCTCTCCAGTGTCCTTTCCAAGTGTTGAGCAGTTGAAAAATATTGTGCAGTTCATCCTGCAGGCATGGCTGGAGCTTCAATAACAAGTATGCAGCACCTGGGGGATATCCCTAGCAAGATCTTCTCATTCATTTAAGTTAATTTATGTCCTAGGAGGATATGGTTACACAGGCATTGTTTTGAATGGCAATAGTGCCCCGTGGAGCTCCCATTCCCCTTGCAAATTCTCACATCTGTGTTATCCCTTTACCGAGCAAAATCAAGGGGGTTTCTGGGTGTGGATGTGGGTGTATGCAGCTGCAAGGTAAACTGATCTGGCTGGAAACAACCTATTTTCTTCTGAATCATCCCAAACTGTCACTGTTCCACCACTTGGTTCACAACCTCACTGTGAAAGCTGCTGCAAGGGTGGTTTGGGGAGGCAATGGGAACAAGAAGCCATGAGCAAAGCAGTGTGAACCAAGCCAATAAAGCAGTGTGAACCAAGCCAGTAAAGCAGCTTAGGCAGCACTGTCACCAAATGTGAAACCAGGGTTTGCCCTTCTATGTGTTGCAAAGAAATGAAAGGAGCCACAACAGTGTGCAAACTAGTGCTGGCTTATATGCCTCTGGCACAGACTCACCCATGTGCAGAACATTTTAAGGCCAAACCCCAAATCCCTCATAGCTGTTACTGAAGTTCTTGGTCCACACAAAGAAAAGTGGGAGGAAATTAGAGCTGTAACTAAACTCAGTGAAGTTAGATCAGCAGATAAGATACTTCAGGAAGGGAAGTTCTCATGATATATCTTGGTAAGGGAGAAACAGCATAAGTTATGTACCTCACATGTGGCTTGCAATTAGCTTCATCTGTGCATGACGAGCCAGGCCAGCCTCATTTCTCGTTTCACAATTAGTAAAATGTTTTAAACAGAATATACATTCTTTGAAGTCTGGAGTTGGGACCCTTATTCACGTGCCTACAGGGCAGGTTTCTGATCTCTTCTGGCTGTTTCCTCTTAGGAGGAACTGAATCACATCCTACATGTGCACAAGCGCTGGCCTGACTGAGGATGACTGGCTCAGAAGTGGGGACGGAGGTGTTGGGTGAAATGTGTGGCTCCCGACCTGGGAGATGCTGTCAACGTGCAGGGCCGTCACCTCAGTGCCGTGGAGTGGGTAACAGCTGCTGATATGACAGCATGCAAGTGAGAAAAGTGAGTGAACAGAATCCCCAAATACACCTGCAAAGGCATTTGCCCCAAAGCAGGTCACGCGAAAGAGGAAAATAACAATAATGAAGTTTGCTTAGGAGATGGCCATCAGTGGGATTAAATAGTAACCAGGAAATTACTGAGAGACTTCTGAAGGGGAAAAAAAAAAAA
>VZTJ01002438.1:354241-410518 GCA_013397795.1 Orthonyx spaldingii
AAAATCGGAAACCTTATGGAAGGGAAAAAAAAAAAAAAAAAAAAAAAAAGAAGTCAGCTTCAAAAGAAGTCTAAACAAAACATTAAACTTCACTATGAGGGAAGAGAAACCTGGCCTGACAACGCAAGGCATCATGCATGGGCATGCGGGTTTGGGAGTTATGGGTGCCTGTAGCTCTGTGCACCTGGAAGAGAGTTGAAATTTCGGGGAGTACTCATACAAGGGTGTTCAAGCATTTGCCAGTGTTTGTTAATATTCTGATTTATTCTGCTACAATACTGGTACAGATTCCATATGCACAGCATACTGATCACCACCTGATTATGTGACATTAACAGATTAGTGACTAATTATTAATGAAACCCTGGGATTAAAATCACAAGGGTGGAGCAGTTTTTCCCTGTGATGGGAACTAGCAAATTATACCCTTGTCCCACTGGCAAAAATACAAACTGGAGTGGAAGTAAGGCTGAAAAACTTTAATGCCAGTGTATTCATACAGTTAATCTCTGAGACAAGCTTTTTGGAATTCTGAATTCCTTGGTAGTTCTGGATTTTTTTCTACTCTTCCTCCAGCAGCATTTCATTGTTATTCATGGCAGACAGGCACATATCTATTATCTTAGATCATATAAAAGTGTCTGTGTTGTAGAAATTTAGCTCTGTAACAATACTTTTCTACTGCACACCACTCCCCCATATTTGTAGAAATATATTTTAGGCCTACTTGAATGTTCTGATGTATTTCGACATGTAGGAAAATATCAGCATCAGATGTGAACTTCACTAAATGTCTTTCTTTTCTCTCACACCAAAACCTAATTTTCTCCATCGTTACTAAATTTGGTGATGGTCATAAGGCTGTTTTTCCATGTCTAGTTAGAACTACAAAGTTTAAGTATTTCACTGTTGTTTTTTTTTTAACCAGCACTTCACCAAGAAGTATCACAGGATTTCAGTGTGTGGATATGCCCATTTCATCTATGTTTACAATAGAAAACCTTTCATAAACACCAAGTCATTTAAAACAAGCACTTTTGGTTTAGACTGTTTTTTTCACACTCACTGATATCAGATCTGTGCTACAGCATCACCTAGGAGTACACATTTCATCCATATGAAGTGCCAGTCCACAATACCATTTCTGTCATGTTAAAGCATAGCAGATGGTGCTTACACCACTGCTGTGGTCCCTGGGGTCTGGCAGATACCTGATCCACTGTAAAATATGCTTGGACAAAATTATCTCTACAAAATATGTATTACACTACAGCTGGCACTATGAGTTTGTGTGACTGTGTGCCAAGTAACTGCAGTGGTTTTCATCCTGTACTTTGTGCCCTAGGACCAAGTCTTTCATCATGTGGACCCATAGCCTCGGATGGTTCCATTCTTCAGGCTCCATGAACTGGGCCCCCACCCTCAACAAGATGAAGGGCTTTTTGTGTTCATGAAAGCCAGCCTGTTCTTCACCACTGCATCATTTGGTCTAATAAAAGATATTACTTCTCACTGTAGGCATTGCTTCTCACTTGTAACCACTTGACAATTCAAAAGTTTCCCACCCTGAAAGAGCATGACATTTCTATATTCTCTCTATCACCAGAATAATATGAGAGCAGAAAATCCCCATTATATAAATGAGATTCTATCACAATAAAGAAACCTCTCCAGGAAGGAGCCTTCAACTGGATTGCTCCCACTGTGTTTGTCTGGGTGGACAACTGTGCCTCTTTATACTCCTCATGATTTCCAAGGAACTCTGTGAGCATGATGCTGTTTCAAAAATGAGACTTCTGTCTCTGCCTGCAACACAAACACCACACCTATTTATAAATCAGTCTAATTAAACAAACGCACGACTATCCTGGAGAGAAAGTTGAACTGGTTTTGCAAGATTTGTTTATCTAAAACGATTTAGTGTGGCAAATACCGAAAAGCAGAAGTTCATAAAATAACCTTGGCACATGGATTGGTTCATGTTACAGTTCAAAGGACGTGGGGTACCTAAATAGCAGAACTCCTGTTTAAAAATGGAAGGCAGAAGTAAGCGAATGAGTAGTCATCTGTTTCAAAGATGCTGAACTGCGAACATCTGCATTTTCATTCAACAGTGTAAACGGTGATGAAATGTACCCACTCTAAGTATATTACCATCTTTTGTGAACACAAAATGCTTGGAGGAAAAAAAAGAACAATTTTGTTGAAATGGTACATATTTTGTGTACTTTTCCATGTAGATAATGACCTAGAAGCTTGATGACAGAAGCAAGAGCAAAATATCTTGAAGCAACTGAAAATATTTTGTAGTCTGATATAATTTCTCTTGGTTCTGCTGCTCAATCACTCAGCAGTAATTTTTTTCCATGGTGTTTTCATACATTTTATTTTCACAACAAACAGCAGATGTCACCAGCACTTATCTTAGTAGTTGATCTTTTAATCAGTCCTGCAGGCTAAGGAAGTGGCATGAGAAGACACTACAGAATGCTCTTCAGCATTAGAATATGAAAGCTTTTGAGGGTCTGTCTCTGACAAAGGGACCCTCCAACATTTCTCAGGGTAAGACATCCTGTGAAAACACTCAGTTCTTCCAGCACACAGCCTGGCAACTACGTCTTACCAGAACAGATGAAGCATCATTTCCTCATCGTGCAGCTCTCCACTACAGTGGTTGCATAGGTCAGACGTCAGAAGTCAAACTTGTAATTCTGTGAATGAAATATTTATCACTTATCTGTTGAGAGCTAAACATCTGAATCAAACTGAGCCGTGGCCATGGTTTTGCTCTGTTTAAATGAAAGAGAGACCTTAATGTACACTTGGTGCATCAACTTCACATTTTAATTTGATTCACATAGTTTTCCCAGCAAAGACTGGAGAAAAAGAAGCTGTGCCTATCAGGCTTGCCTATTTTAGTGACTTGCAGTGACTAATCCTGCTTGATATTTCACCTTCCCTCTTTGCAACTATGGTTCTCAGCAATTTCTTTTGAGTGCTTTCCTGAAATATTTAATGCAGGTGAAATGACTTGTTACTGAAGTTTTGTGAGGAGAACCAATTCTTTCCTTATAGTAAAACATTCAGCATCTGTGATGAGCAAAATGAAAAAGGAAAAACCATCTCTTTACAAGTGACTTGTCTAGAGATATAGCTGTAGCTCTTTGATCCATTTTATTTTATGAAAAACTAGTTTAACAAGCAACCAGCCCCATATTTTTCCCTCATCTGCATGTTCTTCTCATATGCATGCTTTCTGATCTGTATCAGTCCTGTGGAGCTGTGCTGTATGTTGGATTGCCAAATAATTAAATTTAATAAAAACCTATAATTCGTGTTAGTTTTTTTCCTTCTAATGTATAGTCTGAATTACAGTGGCACTGGCAACTGAAGGAGCAATAAACTGCAGAGTACATGTGGGAACACAGAGCTATGAGACAAGATACCTGGCAGCAAGGACAAGAACTACTTAAGCCACTTTTGCTATCCTACAAAACATTTGATGTCTCTACCCAGATGGGATATGGAAAAGTATGATCCACCTCAACTGTATCTGTTCTCTCTGCGACACATTTATGCCAAAAAACCCCATCATTGTTGGTAAGCACTGTGTGAGCTTGACTCTCCACCTCAAGTAAACTCAGCACAGTAGAGAGACAGCTGTTAAATGTTTCTATTTCCTCTGTCTTTAACCTCTCCCTGATTCACTTTTCTCCCCTTTTTCTCCATGGTCCACCCTTCCACAAACACTTCACTTCAGAAATTACTATGCAAATTGTGTTCCTACATTACTGAGTGTTTTTTAAAGTTGTAATCATGAGGAATAGTTGCATCCTCAGCTAAATGAGAGGTTAAAAACAGAAGTTAAATATGAAAGTACATATAGTATCTTACTGACTTTAAATACACCGTATAATCCTTGCCTCAGCAGTTGTGCTGGTGCAGAGTTTACTATTAAAAACATCCAAAAGCGCTGTTTTTTCAACTGTTTCTGATGTTCAGTTCATAGCTGTAAGGATTAGCCTTTTCCCAAGATGCCACGTTTTCCCATATGCCTTGACATGAACAATACTGGAAAGCCTTTACAGACTGATTTTAATGGAAAACTGTAAGGTCTTTCCCTTTGTTCTTGCCTTGACCTTCTGAATCCAGCTCTAGTCCTGGAACCAGCTCCACTCTATCCTTTTCTCTGCTCCATTTTCAGTGGTTGAAAGGATGTGTAGAAGGACACTTGACCCTGTCTTCTACTGAAAATTGTTTCACTGGGTTTTTAAAAAGGCTTAAACTCATCTAAAACATGAATATGTCTCAATTATGGCAGTTGCACAGTACCAATAATGTAGAGTCAGAATTTCTGAACAGGAATGACTAAAGTGCCTTCAGTCTCCTTGACTTTTTGACTTGCTTGGCTGAGCCACTCATAAACATCTATTAAACTACTAAGATTAAATGACATTGCCAAAGAAATTATGACCTTTGGCTACATTAGAATTTACTACATATTTGTAACTAAATATCTACCAGAAAAAGAAAGGAAAAAAGCAGAATGTGCACTGCTCTGATGGAGACGTGCCACAGCACTGTAAGGTCTACCAGCACATTGAGGCTCTGGTAGCTCGTTCTGGTAGCAGCTCTGGTAGCAATGTGGCCAGACACCCACTGGGTGGGAAGCTCAGGACACTGTCTCAAGCTGTCATCCTCTGCCAGGGGACCAACACCCTCAGACATGTTTTGTATTTTGAGTGGATGCCTGTAAATCAGCATGTTTGGAATTCTTTAGAAGGTCAGCTGACCACCAATTTCCTGGATGTACATTGGGCTTGGGATAGTTCTCCTATCCTTGTAATTATTTTGCTTTTACATGCAATTACTTGTATACTTCCTCCTTTTATATTGCTTACATGTTTAAAGCTATTCCTGGTAGCTCTTTTTCTAGAGAATTAGGAATACTAAGTCTTTTCAAAAGGTAGAGTTGGGTCATTCTGCAACATTAACCTTAAAATTAAAAACAGAAAAGCAAACAAACAAAAAACGAAAGCCTTTGGGGCTTCTCTGTAGAAGTCTTCCAAATAACTGCCAAGTTTGAGCTATTTTAGGTGTGATTAAAACTCCTCCTCTTCCTGATTACTTTCAGGCAGTTTGATGCCAACATTACAGAGTCAGGACTCTCTTGGATCCCCGTCAGGAACAATGCCTTTAACATAAAATAAACAAACTATATTAGAGACACCAGGTAAATCTGCTTTAGTTCTCCCCAGTATCCCTTTGTAGCTCAAAGATCTCACTGTGCTACACCCTGAAGTTTACAGGACATGTACTTCCATGCCCAAGATAAGGAAAGTAGGAAGATTCCTCTACAGAAGCCTATTGATGGGCTTTTAATCTGCTGTCTCTGCTCCTAACCTCTGGGTTCTGACATTCTGCTGTAAGGTTTGGGACACATTTTTGCTGATGCTTTTTGTTTTGGCATATACACCAGACAAAATAGATTGAGTTTACCTCTTCCTACGCCTGTGTGGGTTATACTGGTATTGGGGCAAGATGCCAGTTTGGTGCACCCTAGCCTTGCTGAGTTTCCACCAAACCAACTTTAAAAACAGTCCAGCATTTTCTTCCCCTTTTACCTTGTGATTCTGCATTTGTCCAGTTTTCTAATATTTCTGTTGGTGACATCTGCAGAAAGTGCTTTAATCATATCCTGAGCAAGGGGTTTGATACAATACAAGAGTTCCTGCCAATACACATATATGTAAAAAGAGTGCAGCAAGGAGGGGGAAAAAAGCACACAAAATGGATGTGAAAAATCTACCACAATTTTTTTTTGTGTATTGTGCTGCTTTCAGACATACTTAGTGTTTTGCATTTGTATAATTCTTTTCCTGTAAAGGTTTTGGGAAACTTTATGGGAATAAACCACAAATTCCCTAGCACATATTTTGCCAGGCTTTAGTAACAACTACAAATAAACGTATAACTTTTCCATCTTACTAACCTGCCCTTCCTGACATGAATGTGTCTCAAAAGCAGAATTTATTTTTACAAATAATCATGTGAAATTGCCATTTTATATCAGGGACTTTGAAATTCACACCACAGGATAACATAGAATCATAGAATAGTTTATGTTAGAAGGGACATTGAAAGGACATCTAGTCAATCCCCCCTGCGATGAGCAGGGACATCTTCAACGATGTCAAGTTGCTCAGAGGCCCGTCCAGACTAAATTCAGGCAACTGTGCAATGTGGCCAGCAGCTCCTCCTAAGTTTCCACAGCCCATTTCCACTGTCCTATTTCCTGGCTAAGTCATCATTTGTGCTTAAAAAGGAGACAATTACTCCAGAACATCTGAAAGCCACATTTTCAGCTGCAGCTCTGTTTTGCATTCTTTTTACTGCTTCTACTTATTTCTGCATGGTACCATCTGGACTCTATCTCCTTCCTACTTCCTCATGATTTGCAATTTCCTAAGTTCTCGCACATATTTTTTGCATTTAATGGACAATCAGCAATTTTTTAGCTTCACAAATACAGCTCAGCATTCCTTCACTCTATTTTTAGCTCAGACTGGCTACTAGGAACTACAGCCAGCTAGTTTTGAGCCTGCTAAGGCAGCTGACTCATAGATCAGCCTGGCAGATGGCTCAATTTTGTTCCAAAAGCTCAGTGAGAATGGACCTGTCATTTCTAATCAGCCAGTTGATAAGTCGTCCTCGGATACAGCTGATCCTTGAGTTGTATCTGCATACGTTGCCTGAAAGCCTCACTGTACCCCACCCCAACTCACACCGACTGAGAGAACACTCTCTATTCACTCGCAAGTGACACTTCTTGGGTTTGTTTGGTTGTAGGATAGACTCTTCCACTTGGAAGTGACCTATGATGATCACCTAGTCAAACTGCCTGAGTAATTGAGGGCTGACCAAGTTAAAGCAGTTGATAAGGACCTTGTCCAAAAGCTTCTTAAACACGGACAGCCTTGGGGCACTGACCACCTCTAGGAACGCCATTCCGGTGTTTGACCATCCTCTCGGCAAAGAAACGGTTCCCAGTGTCCCGTGTAAACCTAAGGAGCAGCTTTGCACCATTACCACGCATCCTGTCGCTGGGTTCCAGAGCGAGAAGAGCTCAACCCCTCCCTCTCCACTTCTCCTCCCCAGGAGGCTGCAAAGAGCAACGAGGTCGCCAGCTCTCAGCCGGACAAGCACACACCCCTACGCTGCTCTTCGCAGGAGCATTTTTGCTGTCTAGGTTCGTTCGCGGTCGTTTGCTTCGGGCCCCGCCTCAGGGGGGAGGGAGGGTAGGCGGGCCAAGAGAGAGAGGGAGGGAGAGAGGGCGGGACGCTGAGCGGGCAGCTGGAGGCATCGGCATCATCGGCACAGCGCCCGGCGGGCTGGAGTCGCCGGAGTCGCGGCCGCAGGTGGGAGCGAGGAACGGGGAGCTGGGAGCCGCGAGGCGCTCGGTGTCTTGCGGGGAGCACGGCGCGCCTGGCCGGGGCAGCGGGAGGTGTCGGGGTGTCCCTCCGGATGCAGCGCTTTCCGAACCCCATCGTGAGCGCCCCGCGTCTGCGTCTGCCAGCGCCGCTGCCTGCCCCTGCCCGCGCCCGGGGTGGGGGGAGCAGCCTCTGCTGCAGACCCGGGACACGGGGGCTTCGCTGCTGCTGCGCGCTCCGCTCCCTCTCTGCCTCCTTTTACAGCAAACAGTGGAGTACCGCAGATCAATAATATTCCTCCTATGCGTGTGGAAGGCGTTCCTGTTGTGTTACTTAATAACCAACAAGCAAACAAAAAGCCCCCCTATCTCTGAGTTAGGCGCTTTTAAAAAAGCACATTTCCATTGTTGCTGAGCTCTGCTTTTCAGTAAGCTTCTATAAGCATGCCAAGTCAAGACGGAAAACAGTTCAGAATATTAACTGTAGAGTTTGCAAAACAGATGGAGAACCGCGGATAACGTGGTAGTGACTGTAATTCTCTCTCTATTGCTTCCAGGTACCTAACAAGACCAAAAAATGAAAGCTTTCCCACCATGTCTCTCCATGCAGTAGCGCTCGCCACCTTCAGCAGAACAGAAGTCTTCAAACACCCTTGCTCTGAAGAGGTGAGGCAAGGGAGACCTCTGAATGGTGGCTCAGTGTGCTCGTTTAGCTGGGAGGTCTTGGTTCCAAAAACAGCTTTTAGTTGTCAGTGGTCGTAGTAAATTATTTTTAAATGCTGGTGGAGTTAACTTGGGAAACAGTGCCCGTATTGGAGGTGGGTGAGTACTATTCTTTTATACTAGGAAGATGTCAGACTGTCAGTGGGTTTTATTGGTTATCGCAGTGTGTTGTTATACTTCCTTATCACTGGTCTTTAATCGCATTTTTTTTCCTCTCATTTGTTTGGGGGGGACAGTTAGGTGGCTTTTTTCCCCCCTGTGATTTAGTTGAAATCATAGCATCTTGAAAGTAAATGGAAATCTTACCTGAATTCTCAGACCACCGGTTGCTTCTGATAAGAACCAAGAGACGGGAGCTTTGTTTAAAAAAAAAGATAAAAATCTTAAAACCCAGCACCCTTAATAGCTGTGCTTACTGATAAAGTACTTGCAATTATCCTGCTGTTGGGAAGTTGGGATACTTGCATCCTAAGAGGTGGAATCTGTCAATTGCTGGTATTGAAAAACAATTAAAAAAATTAATAAAACAATTTAAAAATAGCTTCTACTTTATCCACTGATACTGACAATATAATATTTATATGTATAAACCCTGCCTACATGCCAGTTTCTCTGAAGTAATGCAGAGGAGGAAAAATAGAAAACACTAGCAGATACTGAAAAGAGTGTTTTTCTAAGTACTGGCATAACCAAATGCTAAATATTTTAAATTAAACATACTGTTTTTGGCTTGAAACATTATTCTTCACTTAAAAGGGAAATTCTCTGTGGGTTTTAATTTCTTCTGCTTTCCGAGAGTCTGAAGGGTATCTGGGCGAGATCTGTACTCTGAGTCACCTCACTCTTCCACGTAGGAAGTGTAGAGGTCAACAACACGGGGTGGCTGAGGACAGCCCACCTTTAACTCCCTTCTCTTTGTATGGGATCACAGAGTGCAGGGGAGGGTGAGAGGAATTCTGGTCGTGCTTCAGTGTGCAGACATTCTCACTGATGTGTGGAGAAGGCACAACACCTTGGTTAAGTGCCTTGTAACAATGTGAATGTCAGAGCAGGGCATCCCTTTGATTTCCCTGGTTTCTGTGATGTTCTCTGCAGATCCATGACATACTTGAAGCAGTAGGGAGGTAAAGGGACAAATTTTAGGTTCTCACAAGGAATTGATGAGCTTAGGGGTGATACCTGTTGCTTTGCCGCCATGAGTGTCTCATAGTCTCGTGTTGGAATTAGCCCCTGAGTACCTGCACTGCATTGCTTCCCTGGTTCAGTTTACACTGGTTTGACAGTATGGTAAATCCAGCTTTGGGGGTAGAAGTACTGAGTTGGAAGCATCATGACTGCACAAAGTGAAGTGCTGATCTGGTATAAACCTTCTCAGGCAGTTCAAATGCATTCAAAATTTTGGTCAGCTTATACTGGTAGGCTCGAGTATTATCTATCTGTGTCACCTCTTGCTTTATGCTGGGTCAGTCATGTTGCTGATGTGAACCACATGTACTGTGTTCTATTAAATTAGGTGACGTGACCACACTTGCTCCCAGTTGTTAGAGCTGGGAGATCAAGCAGCACGTGGATCAGATATCTGTGGAGTTGGATCTTCATAGATTTAGTTTATAACTTGTGTACATCTAAATAGACCGATGCTTCCAGATAAAGATTGGTGGTTCCTTGAATTCTTTTCCACTCCATTCCTGTTGTTTTGGTAGACAGACACACAGACATCCTATGCAGCATTTTATCTCATTTGTGCCTTATGCACATGTTTAATCCTCCTGCTGTGGAGAGTTTCTTTTGGTCACTTACCTTCCGGAGTGAAATGAGAGATGCACAGCTGAGATGCCAGTGCTCTCCAGACAGTGCATGCTTCTGGGGAGATTTTCAGGCAGCCAGAAATGTAGGCAGTGGTTAGGTGACTGTCGGCAGGCCTCAGAACAGTGTTCTTCCTGCTGGCATGACTGTGACACTGAGGGTATCATTAGCAGAGTGCTGTTATCTTATAACCAAATTGTCTGCCTCTTTGTTCTCCTTGTAGTTAAACCACGAAAGCCTAAACGTGGCGTTCACCAACTCAGCGTGTTCTTCAAATCCCTCAGTGAGGATTAGCTGCCTTGCTCCAACACCTCAAATCTCTGTTCTCTCAGGTAATGCCAGTTTGTTCCAAATTACCTCCCTCTGGGGAGTTTTGTTGGCTCTTGTACTGCTAGCAAAAGCTGTTGGTGTTTGTGTGTACTAAATAAGTCTGTTTGAAGAGGGTTCCTTGCTTATTGGCTTTGAGTGTGGTACAACATTAAAATACATTGTACGATTTGGAAGTACGGGTGGTTTTTGCCTTTTAATGGTAGTTTGGACATTTTAGTTAATGCTGACATTTGCATGTGAGGGTGGATCAGGTTCTCCAGAAAAGTTGTTGATGCCCCATCCTTTTAAGTGTTCAAGGCGAGGTTGGATGGGACTCTGAGCAACCTGGTCTACTGGAAGGTGTCCGCACCCATAGCAGGGGAGTTGGAACTAGATGATCTTTCAGGCCCCTTTCAGCCCATAAAATTTTATGGCTTTTTGATTATAACACTAAATGTTTTATTTTGCACAGAGAAGATGACGTTTGCAGCCCATATTAAGGTACTCCTGTGCAATTGAAATGTCAGTAATTACCAAAATAGCTCTCTTTTCCTGAAAAGATTGAAATATGTTTGTTTGAAAGTCAGCTAGTTTTAATTTTCCCATTCCTGTCCTTATACTACCGTGGCTGACTACATTGGCAAGATGTTCCTTTGCAAGTACAGCCAGTAAAATGTGCAGTTTTGCTGATATTTCTGCAAGAGCTTTGTCCTGGTAAGTCGCAGGCGAGTGATTCCTATTACTGACATACTCTGGCTGATTTTGACCTGGCTTTACTAGGATAGCTTTGCTAGCAGCTCTTGCAGTATAGGTTATATGTGATGTTCCACTTTTTCTTGGTGAGCACTGGTCCTTATATGGACTTGCTGTTCCGAAATACATGGGATTTTTGTTTTGGTTTTGATCCCTTCATTACTAAATTTTCTTATGCTGTAATTTGAATGCATGCAGGCTTCCAGATGAGAGACTTATGCAGAAGTTTACTGTTTTCCAATGAGATATGTCCAAGGAAAGCAACCTCTGGGCAAAGTCTGCAGCCTGCAAGACTTGCTGCTTTTTTCACCAGCAGTGTTTAACATTCCCTGTGGTCCTAACTAGGAGTTCTTTGTCCTGGATATGATTCTTCTTGATTGTATCTATTCTTAGAATTTTACAACTGACTTATCTTCCCCAGAGGAGATAGTTGTTAACTTCATTGTGTTGATGTGGTCAATGGTTTCTTCTTGAACATAGACTTTATGTCTAATCTCTCAATTACCTGGATTATTGCAGTTCCTCTGAGGCTTTTTCGTTTGGTTGGTTTTGGTTTTTTTGTTTGTTTTGTTTTGTTCAAGGTATAGGACTTCAGTTTGTTCTTCAAAAGCTGCTGGTTGCAGTGCACGCTTCTGTCCTGCTAATGTTGCTGTCTGCCACTAAAAGCAGTTTTTCCATTTTCTGTTGAAATACAGTTTTGCAGTAAATCACATAGGACCTTGGCAGTGCTTTTGAGTATTTCAGAGGCATTATAATGATCTTGCTGTGACAGAACTGAGTTTGTTATGATTTTGTCACCCCATAGACTGAAGGTTACTTTAGCCATTTCTGCTCTGACTGAACTGAAACACACAAGCATGTTGACCTTTTCTTCTAAGTGTAATTTTTTTTACTCTTTCTGCTCTATTGATCTTCCATGTGTCTTGCTATAATGTAATCTTCTCTTCTATTGGCAATAGGATCAGTACCTGTATCAGTAATAGTTTTGTTATCCTGTTTTGTAGAACAGTGATGTTTTTGGGCACACTGACAATCAGTCACCATTAAAGGCTTAGCTAATTGTGTTTGGATAGCAGCAGAATGCTCTACTATTGGTTTATTACCTAGCCTTTATCAATGATGGAATTGCTTCCTGAGTGCAGAAAGCAAGAGCTTTCTTGCAGGAAATGGCAGCAGCAAGTGGTGAGTGAATTCAGGTATTTCCTGTCTTCTCACCTGTGCAAAAAATAATATGCATTTTATTCATGTTGTGTATTAACCTTTTCTTAGTATTGTTTCCTAACCTCGTGTTTTCTTCTATTTTTGGAACAGATGAATCCTCAAGGCCAGCAGTGATTGGACATGCTGGAAGTTTTGGATCATACCCAGGCAGTGCTGAAGCTATCAAAGACATTCTTGTGTCGGTTTTAAATGCATCTGGTTTGAAGCCCTCTTTGGTGTTGGAGCAGAGCACAATGCAGGGAGCTGAGCATCCGGACAGTGATGTGGAACAGTGGGAAGAAAGCAGCGCTGGGGATAGCCATGATGACAGCGACAGCGATTCTGCACATCACAGCGCTGCCTGTACACAAACAGACATTCGGTTTACAAGGCCCCGGGCATGTTGGAACAACACAGACTGTGATTCCCCCAAACCTTCACTGGATACTTTCTCTTGTCCCCATTATACTGATGGAGATCCTGCTGCTTCCTCCTTGAATAGTTTCACTCTTTCAGGTGTGTCCCCTCTGAAGCATGACTGCTTTACCCAGGTGACATTAACAGGAGGCACTGTCACATCTGCAGTTGTGCTTTCTGGAAAAGAATCTTACACCTCCCCTGAAAGGGACTTGGCTTTCACAAGGTTGCTTTCAGATTCAGCTGTTGGTAAAGCAGATCTAGTGAAATACCCTTATGTCGTGGAGCCTGCACCTCTCAGCAACAATGACAGCAATTCTCCCAGTGGCCTTTCTCAGTCAGAGCCTGTCAATCCAACAGGTAACTTTATAGCTGCTTTTTTGTTGTAAGATCTCTGTGCTAGGAAAGACAACTGTAATTGAAGTGGGCCTTATTTATGGTGATTGCAAATTAGACAAATGTTGTCATTCACAATAGGAGAGAGGGGAGAAAGAGCTTAAAAACCAAGGAGAACCAGAGGGTTGGACTTGGTAAAATGGGAGACGCTCACGCTTGCAGTAGGCATCCCTCAGGGTGCAGAAATGCTTCTGTAATATGCAACTGTTGATAAAATGTAAAAATCGCTGAGCAGTGAGCAATGTAGAAAATCCACTGGATGAGCTTTCTACCAGCTTTATGTTGTCTTCACTGTTACCTTTTTCCCAATAGCAGATAGCATGGATCTGGGCATTGGGTAGTGATTCATTGGTGTGTGTGGGCTCCCTGGGTCATGTTGTGTTTGGCAGTAGCTGGAGGAGAGGGAGTCCTTGGATTCTGGGGTTTTGCAGGCAGGGCATTAACATCCAGTTTATTATGTCTAAATTGGATTGTTCTGGAGTGGGACTGTTTTTCCTTTTCCTCCATTCCAAGTGCATCTGAGGTCTTGGAGATCCAAACCCTATCTGATATAGAACAGGTTCTTTATACCTCTCACCATTTTCCAGTCATATGGATAATCCTGTGTGTTGTCTGTGAAGAGGACTGGCTGAGGGCTACTAGCAGAAGGTGCCTTTTGAGCAGGCTGCCTTCTGTCCCTGCAGTGTCAGGGGGCTCTGGGCAGTGCAGGCCCATAGGTGAGGAGCTGTTCAGGGAGAAAGGTCAGCACGTGCCCCTGAGATGTCTGGGGAAATGGCTGGCCTGGGCTTGGGGCTCTGTGTGCCTCTGTGAGATGTGCCAGCCTTCCTGGGCTGCAGGCCTGGGTCCCTGCCCTTTGGCTGGGGCAGCAGAACAATCCCCTCCTGTTTAACACGTAATATTGACAGGAGCAGCCTTTGGTACAGCGAGATGAAGTATTTTGATTTTGTTTATAAAGGGTGTTAGTGGTATCTAAGGACTTAGTTTAGGGCCACAAAGATGGATAGAGCGCCTCTCCTGTGACAATAGACAGAGTTGGGGTTGTTCAGCCTGGAGAAGGCTCTGGGAGACCTTGCAGCAGCCTTCCAGTACTTAGAGGGGGCCTTATAAAAAATGGGAAAGCAATTAGATATTAGGAAGACTATGGGTGGTGAGGCACTTGGACAGGTTGCCCAGGGAGGTTATGGATGCCCCATCCCTTTAAGTGTTCGAGGCCGGGTTGGATGGAGTGCTGACCAGCCTGGTCTAGTGAGAGATCTTTGAGCAACCTGGTGTAGTGGAAGGTGTCCCTGCCCATGGCAGGGGATTTAGAACAAGGTGATCCTTAAGGTCCGTTCCAACCCAAACCATTCTGATTCTATGATGATAGATTAGAAGCTTCAGAAAAATGTTGCAACTGAGGTCTGATTTTTCTACTGGAACAAAGACAAAGAACAGGGAGTGTTCATCCTGCCTTTGTATTAGAATATTGTAAACACTAGGTTTTCTTGGTTTGTTTTGATTTGGGTTTTTTCTTCTCCCTTTGGTCAATAATAGTCCTAGTGGTGACACTCCACTGTCCTCCACTTCCATGTTCTGATCCTTTCTAGCTATTCACCCAGAGCCCCTCCAAGGTCTAAGTTGGCAGCAAGGCCTCCAACAGGCACGTGCCATTGCAGGACTGTGTGGTCTTAATAACACCTCTATCATCCGGGGCAGGCTGTGGTCAGCAGTTAGTATGTGACGATTATGGCTGTTTCCTTCTGCTGGGCGTTGCGTTGGCTCCGTGCCTTCCAGAAGTGCCCGTCAGGGAGAAGGAAACCGCACCCAGCAGCTGGGGCTGGCTGAGGCCAGTCATGCGTGTTTGGTGAGCTGCGTCTGGAAAACACAGCCCGGGCTCTCGGGGTCAGCAGGGACTGCGAGGCACGTGTGTAAGAATAAACAAATAGTGTGTGACTCGACCTGCTGGCACGAGTCGGATGTGTCACAAGCTTGTGTTGGGGTAGTAGCACTGCCGGCTCTCCAGAAAACAAAGGGAGCCAAGAATGTGGTAGCCAGGTGGCTGAAGAAGAGCATCCTTGATTTTGCTAAAAACTTCTCCTCATAGGAGGCAGGATCCTGTTAGACTCCTGGCAATGTGGTATGTTCTGTCTGCCTTAGACTCAGGCCCTTTCTGTACAAAGTGAAAACTTATGCATTTCTTCATTCCTTGTTGCTTTTAACCATTTAACTCACTACTGGGTAGCTTGGGTAATGAGGTCTCATTCTCTCCTGCACTGTCCAGTACTATAAGGATGGGAAAAGTGAATAGCAAAATGAAAAAGAAGTAGCATAATGCCTAATTTGAGGGCAGGAATTACACAATAGCATTTCCTGACTTGCTATTCTTCCATTGCTATCTCAGAGATGTTGGTTTCTCACAGGACAATTGCTGAGGGATGCACAAGATACAAGAAAATTATGTAATATCACTTAAATCAGAATAAGTAATTTTTTTCAGTGGGATTTAGTTTTTGTTTAGTGGGATTTTCTGCTGGCTGCCTGAAATTCCTACTAGGCCATGTTCATACGTTTGAAGCCACCAGAGAATGGCCCTTAGTCAACTTTTTAAAAGGCTCTGTCAGTGCTAATGAAGAGCTTGTGAGTGAGTTTGGTCTTTTCTGGGGGCTTTATTGTGGCTGGTGTGTCACTGACAGTTCAGAGGGCTTGGTCTTGCTTTTAACCTCAATGTACATCGAGGTCACTTCCTTCTCTGGCTCTTAGGGCTCTTTTCCCAGTCTCAGCAGCCTCAGCAGCCTCCAGGCAGCAGTATTCAGGAGCAGGAGGGCAACCAGATAATTTTTCTGCATCAGACCCAGAGTTGCATCCCATTGCTGGATGTGCCGGGCTTTTTCCTTATGCTTCTTTTACATTCTTTTTACTTAAAGGTGTGAGTGGGATGGAAGAGGTAGGCAAAGGAGAGAGCTCCCATTAGATTTCAAAATTATATTTAAGATGAATTTCATCTTACGTTTTAAAGAGAAAGGAATAATTTTCTCACTTCCTTATTTCTGCTTATTATTTTTAATTTAGAGAGTAATGTTTGTTATCTTAACTGATGAGAATGTAGTCTTTTATCAAGCTATAGAGCTCGCCTAGTAAGATGAATCATCAGGTAGGTATGAAAATAACTTAATTAGGCCATTAAATCTGTTTTGAAAAGTCATATTGTCAGCCTTTCCGTTTTTCCTTCATGGTATACACAATGGAGGTATTAATAATTCTGTACAAAAACTATCCATTTGTGTCGCCACGCTCGAGCACAGTATTGACTTTCCAGCCTGATGTCATTGATGCTCAGGGCAGCGTAACATGGTTTTTCTAAGTAAAGCAATATAAATAATCCAAACTAGGCCTGAGAGTCAGTGCCCCTTAGTTGGAGAAAAGGTTTACATAAATTATGATCATATTTTGTGGAAGCTCTTTAGCCTGTCTGACTTTAAACAAATTTAGGAAGGGCATTTAAAAATGCCCTTTAAAAAAAACCCAAAACCGTTGGTTAAGCCATGCTGTTTGCAAACGCTTTAAATGGTGTCTGTGTGGTGGCCATTTGCCACCACATATGGTCTGTTTTATCCTGTAAACATCACGAGAGCGAAACAGAAACTGTGTGAGTTCAAGGTCCAAGAAGAGGTAGCAAACACCAGTAGAAACCTGATGTGTGCTCTGCTGTACAGTCAAAAGTTCTTATCGGGGAAAAAGAGATAAAATTTATTTCACGTACTCATCATACTCATCAGCGACTGCCAGGAGAATAAAACTGCAGTTCTGGGAAGCATGGAATACTGTGGCTAATGCCACAGTTGGACATACTACCATTCAGTATGGGTTGCATTTGGAAGTAGAAGGGAGAATTCCTCAGGGTATGGAAGCATAATAGCAAAATGTTTTCCAAATGTATTGTAGTCACACAATGCCAGCAGTGATACGGGGAATCTTTTAAGGCTGGTGCATCTCTCTGCATGCCCAGACAGCAGTGAGATGTGTGTTTCTTCCAGCAACTGTGAATGGGCAGAGTGCAGTGTTAGCTGGCTGTGTTGCCAACTGCAGAGCATCACTGCAAATCCAGCCTAGGTTCTGTTTGTGGTTGTCCCCAGCAGCTCAAGCCTAGTTTGGAGAGAACTGGTGTGGGAGTGCAGTGGTGCTGTCACAGCACAGCATTTAAACTGTGTTTCTCTGCTACATGATGTTCATGCTTCAGGTTGCCGGAGTAGTTCAAATGCCAGTGTGTTTCTCACTTTTTTCTCCTCCTTAGCTTCCACCACAGCCTCCAGCCCCAATGGTGTTCAGTTCTGGGGAAAAAAGTTTGCTTTGCTTTCTGAAAATCACCCTGCACGCATCGTGGGAACTGCAGAGAAAGAAGTAACTAATAAAAGTTCGTGTTATACCCACAGGTTCTACTTCTCCTTTGAACATAAGTGCTATACCCATGAATCGCTCATTGCCGGACGTCTTCATGCTTCCAGAGGATGTGGAAAAGGTGAGGACAACAGATACTACCATCATAACGTTTTTTATGTTTTATAGTCGCAAAACCAAATGACAAGAGGTGTTTCTCCATAAAAGAACTTCCTGATAGACATACTAATCTTTACACATACTGTATTTTCCCTCTTCTTGCCCTCTATGGGTGAACCTACAAACATAAAATGCCTATTTTATAAGTAATTTTCTACTCTTGATCCCTTAATTAAATATTTTAATTATTTTAAAATAATGCAAATATATATAGGAATACTGTACATTTCTGCTTTTCATTCCATCATTTCCCCACACATTCCTTGAGAATGAACTTTAAGGTTAATCTAGTAACTTTAAAGTTACATTAGAGTATCTTACATAGAATTTGTTGTAGCTGCATGCATATGGATGAGATTTACCTCATCATTTTACTGTCAAAAGATGGGGAGAGGATGGAGTTTTTTTGTGTGTGCTTATGATGAGCATGTGAGATTTGCTGTCAAAGAATTACAGTATGAATAACAAGCACAATAATTCTAAGAGCTGCAGTAATTCAAGCAGCTTCTCATGGTTTCTGATACAGGCCCCAAACAGTCTTAGGTGTGTTGCCAGATAGACACTCCACTCAAGCTTATAAACAGAGCTAAAGCTGTCACACAGAACTCTGTGTGCTAAATGTTAGTCTTTTCCAACAGTGGAAAAAGAGCAGTTAATGGATTGCAATGAGTAGGATTTAATAGAAAAGAGCTTTAAAAATGTGCCTAAAAAAGGATTTATTTTTTTTTTTTGCTGGACTGTGTGCATGTGTGCCCATGTCCTGAGCCCAAGAGGTAATCATCTTTGTGCACAACACTGGTTTTACTGGGAGTGGCAAGTTCTGCATTTGATTTGAAATTCTCAACATGCGTAAGGTGCATTTCAAACAACAAAACCCACTCAGTAAATCACAGACCAAAACTCAACAAACTTGTGAACTAGCTTTTCATGTTGCTTTTTATGAAAGGTATTTCAGAAAGGAGATGATGTGGGATGTCTGTAACGTGGGACCTAAAACAAAAGTAATTTGCTTTCAGACACCAGGAGACCAGTGAGTAGATAGGTGGATGAGAAACCACAGTCTGAGTGTTGAGTGAGACAAGATCTTATCAGCTACTGCTACTGTAAAGATTGGGGGCTGATGTGATTACAGGCTAAAAGATAGCAAGAGCTCAGTCCATTATGAGCAAGGCTGCCTTTAAAAAAAACCCAAAGAACAAAAAAATGCAACGAAACAAAAACCCACAGAACTCCAAATACTTTTACCTTGTGAAATAATGTCTTTGAACTTTAGGACTGAAAACTAAGGTACACGTGGTGTCAGCAAGTCCCAGAGCTGTAGTAGTGTGCCAGGAAGGAAATGGGTCAGATAGTCTTAAAGGGGCTTTCCACTGATGTGAGTGGGAGGGAACAGAAATGAGAAGGTTGGTGTGTCACAGCTGAGTTGGAACTGCTTCCCAGGGTGAAGGAGCTATCACTAGGCAGAGCTGAAAGCTGATAGTCATGCTGAGTACAGGAGTCCCTGTATTCTGTTTCATGTTTTTGCAATGCAGCTCTCTCAGATACACTTATAATTGCTTTTATCAACAGGTCATGCTGATAGGCTGTGCTCTGCCACTAACTTGAGATGTCTTGAATCTTCAGAGTAGGAGATACCTCCCAAAAGGAAAAAAAGGCTTTTTAATTATTTCTTTGCTAATGGAAAGGTAGCAAACTCCTGGACTCCTAAAGTTCACTGAAAGTTGTCTCTGGAGAAACTGTGCACCAAGCACGTAATACTAATTAGTGTTGGGGAAAAGATAAAAGTCTCTCCAAACTCTCACAGGGACTTGGGTGCTCTCTAATGCTGAGATTAATCTTGTCTACATGTATTTGTGTGAGAGCAGTAAGAAAGCTGTGCTGTCTGTTGTGCTCCTTAAGATTTAGCTATTCGTAAACACTGGTGTCTTTCTTCATGGTTCCCATACAAGTTGAGGGCATGTCATGAATACTGATGTTGAGTGGTACAATTTTCTGAACATAAGCTACTTTTATAAAGCTTTAATTATCCTGCACTCAGAATCTCCAGCCTTGGATACTGCCATAGCTTTTTAGATGTAAGTTTAGGTTTGCACATGGCAGTTGGGGGAAGAGAATATCCTGGGTATCTCTGAGTTTCCACCCAGGCGCCTGAGTACAAATATCTCTCCACAATGTATCCACTTGTGAGCTGACACTGGTCTGGGACCTGTGCCCATGCTGTCAGCAGTAGCTCAGGTGTGGCTGGTGGGATGCTCTGTTAGACCTCAGGAAGTGAGGGATACAGCAGTGATACTAGGACAGGGACCCCCAGATTTGTGTGGATGTCTCAGTGGTGCCTTTTCCTAGAGAATGGGTGACCAGGGCAGGCAAGATGGCAAGGGACATCACGAGGAAGGGTTATATGGTTTGGAAATGCTACAGGGAAGTTTTGGAACAGCTACCTTTTATTTAAGCCAGTGGGAAGCCCAGGGGAGCCAGGTTCCCACTTACTCTTACCACAGACTTCCTCTGTAGCGTTGAGTTGACCGTGTAAGCTATCTCACTGCATTTTCCCTGCTTCACTGCCCTAACTCTTAAGACGTGAAAACATTTTACTACCTCCTGTACTTCCCACCTCCTGAAGATCTACACTGCATTCAAAACTTGCCACTTCTGGCGCCTTCCAGCTAGCATGTGTGCAAAACTGCTTGTACAGATTGACTTGAAATTAAATCATGATAAATAGGTTATTTGGATGCACACTTGCATACTAAATAATGCAGTGTAACTAGAAGACTGCATCTCTAAAATGCATACATATACATCAGTTAGTTATGTAATCAAGCTCATTTTTATCTAATACATGGGTAAGATTAAAGTAAATTGTATGTTATAATCAAGGGTGAGACAATTATCTGGGCAGTTGCCTTTTGCATGTTGTTTCTGAATTGCCCTTGGGGTGGTTTTTTTGAGTTTAAATATAAGGTCAGACAGGTTTATATTTTTATTTATAGACTTGAAAAAGTATGGGGGGAAAATTATATATTTCACTTTATCTTAAATAAATATCAAATATGCTGTGTACTAATGAGCGTTCCAATCCTGTGTCCAGGAAAACGCACACTTTTTTGTTGCAGATATGATTATAGCATCACTAGAAAAAATGAAATGTAATATCCTAAGCCAACAACAAGCAGAGTCCTGGGGTGTGGAGGAAACAAGTGGATCAGATGGCAGCTATCACACTGATTCGGAGTTATCTTCTTACCTTGGAGTGAAGAAGTCTGATTCTTCTGTCACCTCTTCAGACAGTGGTTATGAAGGCAAGTTACTTAATCTAGAATGTAACCTTGTCTGAAAGCCTTTGCTGTTTGTTTCTGTGCAAGCAAACACTAAATAAATTGGGGCATTGCTTGGAAGCAAATCCTCTATTACCTTCTTTGAGTCTCTGGAGAGCTGGGTCCATTGAGGATCATGATGCTACAAGTATTTTTCCTGTGGGTCACAGACTTCCTTTTGTATGTCCACACCTATGTTCTATTAATTATAATTTTTCTACATTGAAATGAAAATGTAAGGTTTAAGTGCCACAAGCCAAGCATGACTCTCCACAGGGTGTGCCAGTAGTTGGCTGTTTTTCTCTCTCTGTTAAATCCTTTTTTTTTTTTTTTTTTTTTTTTGGTAGTATTTGCAGCTTGGCTCTTTCCTTCTCTGTTTGCTTCTGCAGTATGCAGAGGAGGCTATGCGATTGGTTTGAGTGAGACTCCCCTGAGTATTCATTCACATATAGTTTAAGGCAAGATAATAAATACTGCTGGCATTATAATGCTTGAGTCAGCACATGCATTTTTAAGTAGATTTTAGTCTCTTGAGTAGTACAGATCTTAGTGAGGAATCATAAGTCTAAAGTCTAAATGACATAATTTCTGTGGAAAAATGAATGGTGTGCTTGGACACAAGAAGGGGAGAGACCACTGGTAATAGAAAAGATTTGGGTTTACCACTACAAGATTCTGGGTAAGAAGCTGAGGAACATACTGTATGACAGACTCCCAAGAACTGGCCTGCTCTGTAGATGTATTAAAAACAGTTAAAATTGCTCTATAAATGCAGTCTGTGTGCTAAAGTTTTGGTAAGTGATGAAAAATGTGAGCATGATTGCAGCTACTTGTAAGTGCTGGAGAAGTTTAACTGATCTTGTCCTGGACAGGCTGTGCTTTGCTGCCTGTCAGCTCCGCAGTGCATCTACCATCACATCATGAGGTGACCAGATTTCATTGCCACAGTGACTCAGAGGATGAATATGTAATTATTGGTAAGACTTTACAATTGTAACTGCAGAAACAGATTTATTGTTCAGTTTAATCTATTCCAATGTTTGGGAATTGTCTTGATTTAGTAGATGTTATTGTAGGAGAAATAACATGAGAAAATGGAAACAATTATGTATGTGTAGCTCCTTATTAGAACACATACAGAAATACCAGACTGCTGCAGGATTTCCTTTCCAGAAAAGAGTGTCTTTGCTGGTTTGAGAGTGTGGTGACCTGACCCTGGCTGGATACCAGGTGACCACGAAACCACTCTGTCACTTTTCCACTGGAAAGGGAGAGAAAACATAACAAAAGGCTTGTGGATTGGATCAGGACAGGGAGACATCACTCACCAAAAACTGTCACAGACAAAACAGTCACCTTGGGGAAATTAATTTATTGCCAATCAAATCAGAGTAGGGTAATGAGAAATATAAAGCACCTTCCCCCCCACCTCTCCCTTCTTCCTGGGCTAAACTTTACTCCCGATTTCTCTACCTGTTGGGGCTTCCCATACATCCTATCAGGAGCCTGCTGCAGCTTGGGCTTCTTCCCTCTAGGTCACAGCCTCCTTCAGGCAATCCTCCTGCCTCAACCTGGACTCCTCCACAGGCTGCAGGTGGATCTCTGCTCCACCATGCATCTCCATGGGCTGCAGGGGCACAGCTGCCTCACCATGGGCTGCACCAGGGGCTGCAGGGGAATCTCTGCTCTGGTTCCTGGAGCACTTCCTACCCCTCCTTCCCTACTGACTTTGGTGTCTGCAGGCCTGTTCCTTATACGTATGCTCACACCTGTGTCCAGCTGCAACTGTGCAGGGCTTTTTTTCTCCCATCCTAACTCTGTTATTCCACAGGCACTACCACCATGGATCACAGGCCCAGCCTTGGCCCGTGGTGCGTCCATTCTGGAGCTGCCTGCCATTGGATCTCTCAGACATGGGAGAAGCTTCTGGCAGCCCCTCCTGCTACCAAAATCTTGCCATGGAAACCCAATAGAGGGACTGAAATTATGTCTAGGGATTAAACCAAAGGAATGTGCGTGAAGAAAGTGTGAAACTGGCACAACCTCAGTCAACTATAGCAGCATTATTTGAGAGAATTTAGGACATGATCATTTCCTATGAAACAGGTTGACTCGGTTTTAGGCAGCCTCTCCCTCTGCTTCAGGACTAGAGCAGAATGTCTCTCTTCTCTTATAGTCAAAAACCAGGCTTCTGGTTTTTACACATACAGAAATAGAAACCCTTAAAAGTAGCCTGTGCAACTTTTAGCCTCTGTTTTATCTTTTCCTGGTAACAAATGCATTTTTATTGTTCTCTTTGGTTTTAGAGATTTATTTTTTCCTCTCATCTTTCCCTGGTCTACAAATGAAGAACAAGCTCCCAAAAGACTGCATTCCTAGTAGCAAGAGTTGCTTTGAGATGTATAAATGGGGAAACATTTGTCTTGAGAGCAATAAGCATAGTAAAAACCAACGCTACCAATGTGAACACCTTGTTGGCATAAGCATATTGTGTCTATATAAACATAATGAATTGTGTCCTTTAATTGCATTCATCTCACCTGTTACTAACGTGTTTGTAGCATTAGCTGGTATGTTCGTGATTGGTGTCTCCAAATATCTGTCAGTGTCCAGAAAAATTAATGTGGCCTCTCTTGGCTCTGTACATTATTATTTATGTTGAGTACCTTCTTACTGGACCTTGACCAGCAGGCACTTAGTCTCTTCTTACCATTTTTACTCTTGAAGGCAGGCTGATGGTGATTATAGGATGCAAAGGTATTAGGGAGTATTCTTCATCATGTCAAAGATATGCAGAGGAGATAAGACTCCTTATGCCTGTTTTACAACTAGGGCTGAGGTTATTTCCCACATCCAGCAAGAGTGTTGTAAAGATGAATATATTTGAAACTGACACTGTGGTAACACAGAAGGTAGATTTTAAATAGTGCTGAGTAACAGACGCTTTGTTTTTTAAATGGCTTGATAAAATTTTCTCCTTTACTGCAGAACTTGAAGACCTTGAAAATCTGTCTGTCGCCTCTGATAAAAGGTGTGTATCTTTACTATAATAGCCCCATGGCACTACCCTTTCTGCTGGAGCAGCTTTCTGGTGGTTCTTCTGGCTGGGGCAGGGAAAGATGTGGGAGTGGTAAATTGGGCCCTCTCAAGGAAGGGGAAGGAATGCTGCTTGACAGCAAATGTCTCTGGTGCTTGGCTTAGCTGTGTTTCTCTGGTCCCCCAGCCTTGCTGGAGGGTGGTGTCTGTGGCTCTCCGACGGCCTGAGTATATCAAAGAAAGAGGGTAGGAATGGGAGAAAACTTCTCAGGGATGCAGAAGAGGCAGCAGAGATGCTGATGACGTGCTGCTATGTTTCACTGACAGTATTCCTTACCTTTCAGATCATCTTTTGAACCAGGCAGCAATTCTGCTGAAGCAACAGCCCAGGAGTTGTGCAGAGCTTTCAGAAAATACTGGTTGCAGACAGACTCTGCAGTTCAGCTGTCTGGTTGCCTGAGCTCATCTGAGCAGAGAGTGAGTCTGATCTGAAAACAACAAGCTCTTTATTCAGTTCCCCAAATAATCATGGTCTCACTGCAGCTGCTTCACTGCTAGGAAAAGGAGGAAGCTAAATTAAAAAAAATAAATACAGATGAGTGCTTACATTTTATTAGTTCACTTTATCTAAATTTTTAGAAAAATTTCAGCACATTTAAAACATGTAGTTGTGAACAATCAGGATATGCTTTCTTCTGGGACTGATATGAGGGAGTTTGACTGAGGGGGGACTACATGCAGGCGAAAACTGAACTTTAAAATACCAGAGTATAAAGGGAGATAAACATCTCTCATAGCATTTAACATATGTCCTGATGGTGGGCTGGTTATCTTCATGACCTTGTCTTTCCCAATAGTCTGTGCTGAAAGAAGAGATTCCAAGAGAACTTGAGAACAGTTTGAATCTGGCTGAAGAAATAAAGATCATATCCAAGTTAAGAGGATCTTCTGGCTGGTCCCCACCAAGATCACAGATTATATTTAATATTCATCCTTCAGTCAAGTAAGTTTTGAGGGATCTGAGCATTGTCATTTACCTTAGCATGGGGAAAGCTGATAGAAGGACCTTGGGTGATTAACAGATCTAGTGCATGTGCAGATGATCTGTGAACAGATCTAGAGCTGGTGCATGGCACAGCCTTCTGCAGCATCTGTCACCAGCCTCACTAGAAAACAGATGGCATCTTTTTCCCTCTCTTGGCACGTCCTGATTAACACAGCATGTGCAATTTCTCATGTGATAATACACATACTCTTTGGTGTTATGGTGGCAGTGTACTTAGCTCCTGAAGATTTCATTTTGTGACACTACCTGGAGAATATTCTTGACTTTCCCTACTTTCCTGCTATTATTTTATGAATAGCTGGTTTTCAGAAAGTGGGGGGAGGCACTAGGTCATGTGTGAGGAAATGGCTGTCTCACCCTGCATCAATGCTGTTAAATGTAGACAGTAGGCAAACTGGCTGTTCCCTGTGTTGCTGCAGGTACAGTTGCTTTTTCAATTGTAAATGTGGATTTCACCTCTCCAAAACACATGATACTGATGCCACCTTAAGAAATGGAAAATAATTTAGTTATTTCAACAAGCATTACAGAATTTCCCTTCTTCATGTGGAGGAGTAGGAGTCAGCTCCTGAGGTGGACATTCTCTCTGGTGCCAGTGTAGCTCTTTTGCACTTTGGAAGAATGTTAACTAAAACTGTGTTTTGGGTGCTGAAGGGTCTAACTATTTGCCTCTGCGTACAGGAGAGATGCAGTGGTGGCTGCTCAAAACTTTACATGTGTTGGTTGTGGAACCCCGATAGAAAGCAGTAAGTATTACCAAAACTAGGAAAAAACACGTAATAAGTGCAATACTAGTAATTGGATTATAATCCTCACCGACACAGATGTACCACAATCTTTAAATTATCTGAGCTAGAAGGAAAATCTCATTGTTGGATGTGCCTGGAATAGTAAAACAGACAGTGGGATCTTTCCGGTGTCTGGTATTTTTCATACAATACAGAATACAATACTTGATAGATGGCCTTCTCATACACAATAAAAATTCATAACAGTCAACCACAAAACAGAAAAAAATATTAAAAAAGCCCTGAACTTCCAGGCTGGAAAGTGCTGGTTTTACATAGTCCAGTTGTTTGTTTTAATAATTCTTTCCCTGTGCCAATTTAGACATTCCCAAAAGTCTCTTTTTAGAGACTTTATGGAAGCTTGTGGAATCTGTGGTTATGCTCTTTTGGTGTGTCCTTTTAAAACCTTTTGTTTCTTTAGATCTTGATCACAAAATCTTGCTTGTTTTTTCGCTTAATTCCTGATACTTTGTGAGAACTGCTTGAAAGCACAATGATTTACAAAACTGACAAACATACCTTACCTAAGAAATCTTTGAAGCAGCACTTAAGTCTTGTTCTGGGTCAGCTCACAAGAGCAGTATTTGTGGTGGCCTGTAAAGTGTCAGCAATCTATGCTGGCACATTAACTCGAGCAATAGGAGATGCTGTAATAGCTGGGAAAAACTCCACAAACCTCTTGATGTGAAAAAGTATTATGCAAACATGACTCCAAAATCAGTGGAAGTAGTTTTGTTGTGTATTTTATCTTTTGTTGGTAAACCAACAGGGGTTTCTCTAAGATCTTATGGTGGTAATTATAATCAGTTGAACAAATGTAGGAATGAGGAAAGCTTTCTGTTCTAATGCC
The DNA here is from genome assembly GCA_013397795.1 of Orthonyx spaldingii. Taxonomy (NCBI): domain Eukaryota; kingdom Metazoa; phylum Chordata; class Aves; order Passeriformes; family Orthonychidae; genus Orthonyx; species Orthonyx spaldingii. The sequence goes on from VZTJ01002438.1 coordinate 380,865, forward strand.
AAGTACAAACATTGTACATGTGTTCACCACAATAATAAAACCCCCTATTTAAAAAAATAAAAAAATCCCTTTCCCTTCATTCCTGTAGATCTGAGTTATTTAGACAGAACAGGCATACAGACAAGAGTTATGTCACATAAGTTTTTAAAATATTCACTATTTCATTGCTGTTTACCTGCAGAATATATCAGGAGACTCCGCTATTGTGACTACCTGGGGAAATACTTCTGTGACTGCTGCCACAGCTATGCCCAGTCTTCTATTCCTGCCCGAATACTTTCAAAGTGGGATTTCAAAAAGTATTATGTGTGCAACTTCTCCAAACACCTGCTGGACAGCATCTGGCAGCACCCCATTTTCAATGTGTCGTGTATTAACAAAACCCTCTACACGAAAAGTAAAGAAATGGACAGGGTCAGGGTAAGTGTGGCCTTTTTTATTAGGAATTTCTGGTTCTGAGACTTTCAGGAGGAAGTCCTTAAGGCGTGATGTCCTGTGTGTGTATGTGGTAAGGAGGGGAGTTGTTTTTTTCTGCCTTACCCCATCACCACTTCTGGGATTTGCCCTCTTTTCCCTCAGGTGAAGGGGGCAAAGGGAGGCATTTCCAACCTATGCCAGAGGTCTTCTTAGCCCTGTTATCTTTGGGAGCTGTGTCCTTAGTGGCTTCTAGTTTTAGTTGATGTAAGGGAGTTGATCTCCTGCAGTAAATATTTACATCTTCCTGGCTTTTGGCTATTGGAAAGTTCTATAATTTTTGAATGACTCCTTGATTTTGTGGGCCATTAGGAGAAACACCCTTGGCTCACATAAGAGCTGTACCTCCTACAGCTTCAGGAACAGTGTTCTGCTGAAGACTACAAGTAGTCATGTGTTCCCTTCTTGGCTGAGGAGACACCTGTTCTTACACAGGAATGGGTCTAGCATGCATCGAGACCTGCAGCCGTTTTTGGTATTAGGACTTGCTTCACTTGTCAGGGAATAAAAATAGCCTTTGCCTGCCTTTGGCGTTTGTGCATTAGAAAATCTATTTATTTAATTCTATGCTAAGTGTAAAGTTTCTTTTTTTAGGTGTAGTTTGGTGTACTTGCAGGGGTTGCTGACTCAAATAGTGGTGTTCCTCACTTATGGATATATAAATGCAATGCTTTTAATTTAAAAATGGTTTTGTTTTTCTCCTCTGTCTTTTAGGAGGTGCAAGAACAGCTTTTTCATTTAAAAAAGCTTTTGAAAACCTGCAGGTTTGGTGAAAGGTATGGACTGTGATTATGCACGAAAAATAGCTTAGTAAAATATAGAGCCTTCTAGAGCTTACAGCGCCTTCTTTTCTAGAGACATTTGGGTGCAGTTTTAAGTAAGTTGGTATGATCATTAGAGAATTCTAATAACAAAACTGCCTTCTATTGCACTGCGAATGTTGACTGAAGTATGAGTTTTATGTGGTAGCTGTTTCTTGTAATACAGTTTGGGTTTTAATGCTGAATGATTTTAGTTAAGTGTGTATTTTGTCCTGTTTTGTCTCTCTGAAGTTGTCACTCATTCTTAAAAGGTCAAAGATACTTATCTCTCTGAGAATATTTGTCTTTTAAAAATGCTGCTGTTTTTAAAGTTAACAAGTGTGTTCCTTGGGTGTTTAAAGATTTCTTCCAGAAATCTATCATAATACTTAATTCAGTTTATTCTATAAAAATATTCAAATGAAGTAGTAGTAACCAAAAGTGATAAAGACCAAAACATGACCTTGCTTCTTGCTAGAAGTGAAAGATCCTTGGTGCTCACCTTCCCAAACTGTGGGCATAACTAATACATAGACATGTGAATAATAAGACCACCACTGCAGAATTGCTGGTCTTTATAAGAACAGGCGTAAGCAACGTAAGATATAAAAGTAGGTTCTGTTTTCTCTTTGACATAGATCTCTTCTTTATGCATCAGTTACACGTTGTTCACCAAAATCAAACAGAAGTGTGGTTTTATCTCTCTTCATTTCAATTCCCTGTGATTCCATTACCAAAATAAGTATTAGGATCATCATTGTACCTTCTATCTGCATCAGTAACAGTTTAAAAGCAATAGCTCTATTTCCAGTGTTCACCTGCTCAGCACAAGCATAGTTTCACCCAGTGACCTGTGCAGGATAAAACCCCTCAAAGCCCTCTTTGTAAAGAAAAGAAATAAGCCTAGCTTGTTACATTAGATACTGTACAGGATTTTACCTACTGTTCCTGAGGTAGGAGAGAACCCTTTACACATTATTTAAGGATTGCTGGCATAACTGTGTATGGCAACTCCAAAACCTGAGGAATGCATGTAAGCAGATAGTTTTCTCTGAATCCCAAACCCTCCATTTTTTATTAAAGTGATCTCAAATTGGGAGGAAAGGTAGGATATAACATGAACTTGCCTTGTATAATCCCCGTGTGACTAGAGAAGAGAAAGAGGCTTATTCTGGAAATACACTTGAAAAACAACTTTTTGTAACTTGAGTTGGGTTTATTTCTCTTTGCAGTGTACTGAAAGAATTTGAACAGATCCCCAGCCATCTGACAGAGGAGCTGCATCTCTTCTCGCTGGATGATCTGGTGAAGATCAAACGAGGGCAGTTACTGCCCCTTCTTAAAGATATTCTGAAGAGCTCCACCTCTCATGTAGATGGCTGTGAGGTAAGGAAGAAACAGGGCTTTTAGTGTCCTTGCAGCTGCTCCTGTAAGGAAATATCCCTGCTGCTATTCCCAAATAATTTTTTCTTAGATGTAAATTCAACCCTTTTGCTGTCATTGTAGCTCTGTCAAGCGAAGGGGTTTATCTGTGAATTCTGTCAGAGTGCAGACCTGCTCTTTCCATATCAGACTGCCAAATGTAAAAGGTGCACAGGTATGTTGCAGACCAAATGTTTTTCTTTCTTCCTTGTGGGAATTTTGGTGTATAAAACAATTTAGACTTATTTTAAACATTGAGAACTATCTTCACTGAAAGCATGAGTATTTGAAAACCACCATGTCCATTTGGAAACCATGGACAGCATGTATCTTTGAAAATCATCCTGTGGCAGCTGTTCTGTATCAGTGAATTCAGAGAGCATACCCAGGGATTTGCCTGACCATGGTTATGCTTGCAGGGGGAGGCTATTTTTTGTCTATGCATGAGAGAGCTGTTTTATCAGATCTTGCCAGCATTCATTGTAAATTATTACAGTGGTGGTTGTTGTCCTGGCCTTGCACTGCTTCTGTTTACTGTTGTACTTACATGTACATGATAGAATATCATTCAACGAACACGGCTACTGATTTATTTTTTTTAAATTCTGCTTTTTTTTCCTTCTCTGAATGCTACTCTGTATGTATAAATAGAGTGCAAAACATGCTTTCACAAAGCATGCTTCAAGTCTGGAGGCTGCCCCAAATGTCTGCGGATCTCAGCTCGGAGAACGCTTTCAGAAACTCCATCACTGGTGCCTCAGTGAAACAGGGGTCCTCTGACTGCTGGCTTCAGAAGATGCTTAAAGCCAAATCTTCAGGTGCATGACTAAGAGTTAAATGATGTTGTTTTAGACATTGCTGTTTTTAATGCATGTCTCCTTTATGGGGGGTAAAATAAAAAAAAAACAACAACCAAATGTCAACTTTATTATCCTCATTGAAAACTCACCCTAAAGGAGTTTCATCTTAACTGGTGACAGACTGGATGTTAATTTTTTGGGCAGACTTTTGTTGTTATGTTTTGTCCTTGTACGTAAGATTTTTAATACTATATTTTTTCATGTAAAAATGATTCATCTCTGTAATTCTGCAGAAAATGTATAGATAGTAAGTGAGCATTGGAAGTCCTTGCCTGTGTTTGATTTTGGAAATGGGGGAAAAAGCGGTAAAGTACAAAATCGTTCTCTGAAAAGCTCTACAATAAATAGAAAAGACCTGCCTGCAAGTTTTAGGCAGATGCTACTCTGAAATTGTTATGGCAAATGCTTATTGTGAACCAGTGAATTTTAAGTTTCTTTTAAACACACCTATGCAACACCTTGTGGTGAGTTGACTTGGCCTGCTGCTAGGTGCTCACTCAGCTGCTCTCTCACCCCATGCCTCAAGAGAACACAGGGAGAAAACAAGATGGAAGAGCTCAAACAAACAAGGAGATTACTTGCCAACTACTGTCATGGGTGAAAAAAGTCCCTAAATTGGAGAAAATTAAATCATTGTAAATTAGAAATTGAGTAGGGTGGTGAAAAGCAAAGACTAAACCAGTAATTTTCCCTTACCTCACCCACCCATTTTCCAGGCTGAACTTCAGTTATTTATTCCTAATTTTTCTACCTTATAGCCTGCCCCAAGTGGTGCAAGGCAGATCAGGAATTGGGGTTGCTGTCAGTCCATAACTGCTCCTTTCTTCTGCTTCTGCTTCCTCACACTTTCCCCTGCTCCAATGTGGATCAGTCCCATGGACTGCAATCTTTCAGGATAAACCTGCTCCTGTACAAGCACTCAGGGAAGATGTAGTTCCTTCAGGAAGTATTCATGAGCTCCAGTGGGGTCCTCTCCATGGACTGCAGGGGAATCTGTGCTCTGATGCCTAAAGCAACTTTTCCTCCCCCTTTTTCCCTGACTTTGGTGTTTTTGCTGCTGTTTCTCATGCTCTTTCTTAAATACATTTTCTTAAATACATTTTCTCTTTCTTAAATACATTTTCTTAGCAGTATCACCATCTTGGCCAAGGTGCTCGGCCGTGCTCTGTGGTGTGTCCATCGGAGCTGACTGGAAGCAGTTGTATCTGGCATGGGGCAGTCCTGGCCTCTTCACACACAGGCCACCCTGCAGTCACCCAGTGCCAACATCTAGCCACCTCCACCAACTGCTCCACTCTAGAAATTTCTTTCCAGAGCACTTAGAAATGTGAGGAGAGAGAGTGTGAGTGATCAGGAGAGATGCTCCTGTTTAAATCCACCCTCACACTTGCAGACAGAGTCCTTGCCTAAAGGTGAAGTGCTGGAAATTGAAAGCAGCTTTCTTTCCCTGCCTGGTTGGTTATTTCTAATGAAGGCCTTGCCTTCAGAAAGGTAGAGCAGCTGCTCGAACCTGTAAAAGCATTTTTCTGTTTATGCTATGAAGCACCAATGAACAGAGAAACCTCAGGACCTGAAAGCACATATCAATGTTCTGATCTCTTCAATGGGGTGCTGTTAGTATTTTGAATTTTTTGTTCTCATTTTGTGCATTTTTTCTTCTCCTCATGTGCTTGCTTCAGCTTTTAGCAAAGAAAGGATCTGTTACCTGGGACTGTATAAGTTCACCTCCACATTAATGTTCACAGTACTACTAAGCTCACTAACACTTCCACTAACCTATTTTTTCTGTGATCAAAACCAGCTTACCTACTTACTGCTCTGAAGCAAGATTAGCATCTCTTACACAAGATCACCAATGCAGGGTAAGATGTGGTGAGAAAGAACCTGCTTATGCAGCTGATTGTATTTAATATTATGCAAGAGTAAATTCTCATTTAAGTTGGGTGCACAGCTATCTGAATCACATGAAAGACCTTGCTGCAGGGATTTTGTGCTTACGAAGGAGTAGACTTGAATGATCCTTCTGTGGGATAACCTGCAGAGCAGCTGAATGCATCTTTTTCACTATTCATTCATTTAGAAGAGCTGATCTGGTTTCTGGCTGTGCTTTTCACGAATGTTCAAGCCTTGCTAAGCAGTAGCAGTGCACAGGAGGGGGAATGTCAGCGAGCAAGTTTGGTGCATCAAGTGTTGGTACTTCACATCCGCTCAGTTCAGTCCAGGTCTCCATAGAGTCAGTACAGCTTATCCTCACTAATTATTGCTACATACCTCAACACAGGTTCCAGCAAGAGCAGATCTTCAATGAGTCTGGAAAGCAGAAGGCCTGAGAGTATCAACATGCTTATAGTCGAAGTAAAACTGGTTAAAATGTTCCGCTGCGGAAGCTAAAGTAACAAGGACTAAGTTGTGAGATGCCAGCAGGTTGGTCCTGAGTTGGAAGGAATAACAGAGGTCATTATTTTCTGCATTTGAGGGGATACTGCTCTTGATGGTTGGGTCTGGAGGAGGGTCATACCAAACCTACATTCTTGTGTGCTGGTGTCAGCACAGGATAGCACAGGAAAATACTGAGGCTATTCACCCTAAACCTCTTCTCTGGTGAGAAGTAAGGCATGGGTTACTAGACCTGTAGACAGGAGGTGTTCTCAGTGTTGCTGATATGACAGTGTCTTCTTATCAGCTGCTATCATAGGATAGCATAAAGCAACCATCATGAAACTGAAAGCATGCATTATTAAGTTTGGACTTCTGTGCTACAAACCCTCTAAATGTCTACAGGGTGTAGTCAAGTTTTTTGAATCCAATTTTGAGACTTATTAAGCTTCTCAGATCAATATTGTGCTCTTCCTGAGCATATCTCTATGGACAAGGACTGAGTTTGGTCATTTCTGAGGCTAGACCAGATGATAAGGCAGATCCAAGACAATTTTTTTTAAGAAACAAAAGCTATTTGGCTACAGTGAACTTCACTGCAGGAAGTAAAATCCTGCAGTCCTTACACGTGTAAGCTCTGAATTCTTTGATAAGAGCAGACATAAAAGGGTTAGAAAAACTTACCATGGACTTAGGCCAGTTCAAAATAAGCTGCCTGCTAGCTAGAAAATGGAACATGTTTCACAGAGAACACTTATGAGAGACCTGACGCTTCAGCTACGGAAAGGGAATTGTCAAACTTGTCTGTGTGCCTGAGCAATGATGACCAAAGCTCATTCTCTACTGTGGATTTTTATGTTGCCATGTGGATACAACAGGAGCACTGCTGAGGACACTACTAGAGGAACACTCTCAGGGGCTTTGGAGGCAGAGAGACCTAGTCCTAGCTAACTGCCTGCCTCACTTCAGAGGCAGAATTCACATAAAGACAGTATTGTTAGTAATTTCCATAGGCACAAGGTTTCAAAGGAATGTAATACTAACATCTCTTGCAGTTAGCAATTTTACCCGCTTTTCCAATAGTTATTTGTTTATATTGATCTGTTGTATTTGCCTTCTTAGTTTCAGTTGTGAGTTTTCTGGAGGTGGAAGTGCTTTGCTAAGGCTTTGTGCAGTGCACTGAAGCCAGGATTTTTCATGATGCATCATACAGCTATTACTGTAAACAACAGAATAATACTAATTATCAGGTGTAGTATAGTCACAAATACAGGTCTTGTTGTGGCTATAAGCAAGTATGTCAAGTACTTAAGTAGTTTTATGGGTCTGTATAATTCCAGGGATGTCCGTCACACCCATCAATGGCCAGGATCCCATAAAAAGTGCAGAATTCAGGAGGAACTGAGTAAGAAAAAATGTAGTCTTCTGAAGGCCTTATTTCAATGGTCCTTTCCAGTGAAAAATTTTTCATTGCCTGGAGGTCTTCTCCTCAAGGCCCAGAATTGCCCTAGTCTGAGCTTCGTGATTCCAGTTTCCTGCCAGCATCTGCCTGTGATTAAAAAAATGGTGAAGTCTGCTTGAATGGTAGACAGATGCTTGCTCAAGAGAGACCCAGGAACAGGGCAAAATGCTTGTGGAGCATCTTTCAATGTCAGCTTTTAGCTGGCAACATGATTTTATTCAAGTGCCTGTCTTGTCCTGGCACTGTATTGTTGATGCTGTCTGTGAACAGTGCAGTGTCTGGATGCTCATGGAGCTGTTTGGACAATGGACAGTTGCAAGAGTTGAGTTGGACTGATTTTTGACAGCTGCTCCCACTGTCCCTGTGTCACTTATCTGAAACTATTTGACTCACTTTACCTCCCCAAGCAGCAGCAGCAGTTCCTCTTGGATTCCTTTCTCTGCTATTTTAGTCAAGGCATTTCCAGTTGTCCATAGAGGCAAAATGAAACAGAGATAAATCCCCAGTGTTACCAGCCCCTCTTCTCCTAGGCATGCTTGTTTTATTCACTTTTTAAACCATTTTTGCCTCTCTGCAGCCCAGATGAATGTCTTTATGATAAAAAACATAATGTAATAAAATACTTTTGCTATTCCCTAAGCTAAGGATGATACTAAGGAAGATGTTTGGGGAAGAAAAAAGAAAAAAAAAATAGAAGCAAATCCATTGAGGTGTTGTCAGTCTGAAGAGGTGAAAAAGTGCTGGCAGGTCCTTAGGAAGACCTGCCTGCTGCCTTAGGAGACAATACTAAGAAGCATTTTCTGGAAGAAAGGGATCAGAGTGCCTTGCATAAATCAGAAGTAATGTGGTGTTGTGGTCACTTCAAAGCAAGTCAGTGACTGCCAAAATGCTGCTGTTGTGCATCAAGGAGAATGATGTGGGAAAGGAGAATTTATTTGCCTCACCTGGGAGCCATTTTACTGTGCTCTCATCTCTGTCCAAGAGTTACTGCAAATCATACTCCCCCTCCCTGCGTTCTCAGAAGGTGAAACTAAAAGCTAGAGTGGTTTTACTGGAATAGGATATATTTTTAGGCCTCCTACATATTTCATGGATGAGGCAAAAGAATATGAGTATTAATTCATGTCTTAGCTCAGAGGATATATCCATGCTTCTCTAACAGAGGATTTCCTAAAAGCTAACTTGGACTGTAGTAACATCTAGCTGCAATTGCAATGTTCTTCTCACAGGAAAATACTTTGGCACAGCATTTTCCTGTGCCAACACAGCACTAACATGGCCAGCATGTTGTGCTGTGTCACACTAAAAAAAATATTTGTCGTTTTTCACTGAAACAGAGCCACAGGGCTGCTTAGAAGTGTAACAAAAGACTGAGAAGTCACTGAAGGAGGAAAATATGATGGGATGAGATCATGTGTAATTAGAGAAAAGTGTGGATAACAAAATGCAGTCAAGTTGAGGCTTAAACAGCCCTGAGGAAGGTGATGGTACAGATGGAAGGACATCCCAGATGTAGACCAGCAGACCAAAGCAGAGGAGCATCTCGTACCCTGAGAGACACAACAATGGAGACAGACTTTCTCAGGATGGATGAAATGCATAGAGAAGGCTGAAGAGACCCTGTCTCTTCCCTATAGTGAAGAAAAATTGGATTATGTTTCATCAATGTATTATTGAACATGTTAACAGCATCACTCATCAACTGTCCCTCTCAAGAGTCTGCTCAACAGAGAGGTCTAGTTGCCCCAGCCTCCCCTCTAAGTGCCTTCAAAGACCTCTGGCTCACTCTCCTTGTTGAATAGCACTGTGTCCACTATAGGGCACCTTCTGTAGGTCCCAGCAGTCAGGCACAAGGCCAGTGCCAGAGCTGGACAGGCTGGATTCCCCTAACCCTGATCCCCAGGATTTCTGCATCTGACAGACTGATGGGAAAGCAGAAATAGCTACTAGCATATCCCACACACTTCCTATTTCAAAATTGCATTCTGGCTACTTAACACATGTGCTTCCCCTTTCACACAGCAAATATGCACAACTGCTGCACAAATGTGCACAACCAGCAGGTGCTGGCTGCTCATGGCCAAGATGCTTCCCTGAATCAATCTTCCAGTTACTCCAGACAAGAGATGGGGAAATCCACGAACAGCCCATCTGCTGGATCTTGATCTGGCCTTTGATGCTGGGTTCAGGCCCTGTCTTCATGGTAGTCTTGTGTCAGCACTGTGCTGAGTGCTCACCAAAGAAATATGATGACATTACTCTCATATTTTCCCAGCAATTTTCCTTACATTTTCATCTTTTCAGACCTCCTTTCCAGAGGGAATCTCTCCAGGCCATCCTACCCTATCCTTTCCTCTCCAGGTTCCTGCGGACACATCATTCACTCCTACCTTCCAGGGGTTCCTAGCTTCCAGAGCCACACCTTTTCTCTCTAGCATTTTCTCCCTCTTCCTCTGGTGTCTGCCCCCAGTGGTTGTCTGGAGCCTTCAGCAATCCTTCCTTCTCACCCTTCTTGCCAAGAAGGTGCACCTTGGTCCCTGCAGCTTATTGCCTCCAGCTACTGTCTCTCCTGGGCACTCGTCTCAGGCCCAAGTACTCTCCTGCTCTCTATTCATGTTCCACCTCCAGAGGAGCAACCCAAAGAACTCAGATTTTCCAGCACATATCACATGAATTAGCCTTTGACTATTAGTAAGAGCCTTCACTTACTCCCCACCTGTTTCTGGTGGGTACCTTTTCACCACTCATCCTTTCTTCCAACTTGACCTGCCAGTAAAGCCTGAAACACCTGTCAACAACTAAACTATTACTCTTTCCCAATGACCCTAGCTCACCTACATAGCTTCCCAGTCCAAAGAATTCAGAATTCCAGTCAAGCTTAGAGGAAAAAACCTCTTTCCGATGCTATAAGACTGAGCTCACACTTTTTTCCCCCACTTCCTGCTGACGACAGAGCACAAGCACATGTTTTTGTCTCAGAAAAAAAAGAACTGATTGTAAATCCTCCAACTTTGTAAATCCTCAGACTTCATAATCCAGGAGTCACAAGTGCTCTAGATTTACAAATGTCATTTACCATGCATAATGAGAAAATGACACTTCTTTTGTCTTCAGAGCTGGGCTATGATCACATATACCATAGTATCTGACTGTCTCTAGGGTGCTGTTTGCCAAATCAATGCATCCATAGGTGTTTTTTATATGCACCAGATCTTACTAGGAAAGTGAATAGTGAAACCATACTGGTGTCTAAGGGCAAATTTCTCAAACAAGACCTACCATCCACATTTGACAGCAGATGGCATAAAAGCGACCTACCTGCTGGTGCTGTCACTCCACTGTGCTATAGATCATTTCATGCACTGCTCACCCAGGGGCAGAGGGCAGCTGGTATTTACTGTTTGCTGCTAACTTGTCCTGTCTGACCAAGGATGTGTGCAAAATCCTGTCTGAAGAAAAGATGGCTTATTGCTACACAGGACTGCAGAGTTTTGCCTGAGTCAGGCGAAGGAAGAACAAGATGAAAGTTGCTGACACTGAATCATTTCTATTTCTACCCCTGTGAAATAAGAGATGACCAAGGAATTTCCTGATTTTTGCAAAAAAAAAGGGTGGCCCCCTCCCTCCTCTTTGCTAAGCAGGCATCAGAATGAAGCAAGGAGGGGGAGTGGATCAAACCCCGGCATTTGTACTATGACATGCAGTGCTGCAGCATTTGACATCTGTGAGTCACAGTGTGAGAAAGAGGTCCCAGGGTCATGCAGAAGATGAGGGCTGAGGGTCCCACTCTAGCAAGAGGCTATGGTGTGGTATAACACCCGCTGTGTGGTAGTTCATGCTGTGGGCCTGCAGGAAATAGTGGAATTTATACATCAGCTTGAGCTTCAAGTTATGTGTGAGGGTTGTAAGTTGCTTGTAGAAACCCTAGGTAGCCAGTCTGGTATTTAAGGGTCAGCTATGTGCCTGCAAGTAGGTATGTCCTCATGCCTGGTCGTGGGCTTCTCAGCCACAGGCAACTCTACACTGAAAAGTAAGACATCACTTAAATTTTATACCCTGGGCACTGTCCAAGGACTTTGCCCTAAGCCAAGATGAGGAACAAGAAAGGAGTGAAGAGGTGTGTGTTTCATATGTTGATCAGAAAGATGTGCCATGATCTCCAAGGGGATTTGGAACAGTTCACAGACAGGAAGAATGAGGAAAGCAGTGACTTGTATCTGTTCACCTCCCTTCCTGCCAGTGTCAGTCAATGAAGCAGAAACCTCAGCTTTCCTCTTATCATGAGAATTGGAAGATTCATCTTCAGCTGGACTCCAAAAGACACTATAGATGGTGCATGAGATGGGGCTGTTGCAGGTGACAGAAACAGCCAAGTGTGCTGAGCTCAGTGAGAAGATAGAACAGGGAGCAGATAAGAGTGCAAAGCAGACGTTTGGAACAGCAGGCGCAAGTCTGTTGGGAGTTTTGTAAATGCGATGGGGCAACAACCCGGTGCTGTTAAGCACAGATGGTTGCAGTTTTTCCTGTTGTAAGCTCCACTTCACTCCCCCAACACACACATCTTTCCTGTGCTTGCCTAATGCACAACTGGGCTGCAGCAAATGGTTGTTTCCTGGGAGGACGACACACTCCAGAATGGACCAGGAAAGCACACCGCATGCTCCAGCTGGCCCAGCGACCAGCCCTGTGTGTTGGCCTAGAAATCTGTCTGTATCTTACAGGTACAAAATGCCATGGGTGTAGCCACACAACCAAGGAATGCAGTACACAGTCCTCAATCATTGGCTAATCCTCTGAAAGCAATGGGAGAGGACGTGCTCTAGTTATTAACTTGGCCCAAATTCTCCCCACTGGCTGTGCAAAATCAATGCGTGGGTGTGTGTCACTCACGGTTACCTTACCTTCGACATGCAAAGGGAAGAGCTCTTGGGGTCTTGCTACACCATTCTTATTACCTGCACCCTTCCAGCCTCCTTCCAGCTGACCAGAGTCGTGAGTTAATAAAGGATTTGGAATAAAAACATTCCATCCCGTGTCACCCTTCCAGCTTGTACAGGTATGTCCATGCACACCTGCTTTTACATGTGTGCACACATAGAAGCACACACAGAGACACATGTTTAAAGAAGCAGGGCCCAATGCAAAACCATCAAGAAATGCCAGTTTTAACTTTGACTAAATTACATCTTGTCTCAAATCGGGTTGCATCTGAGAAGCAAGAATGCTGTATATTGATCACCCAGTAATAAGTAATTTCTGCACAATCTAAATATGATGTGAAAGAATTATATTTTTAGTGATCTCCTGATAAAATAGGGAAAGAAAAAACTTTCAACCTCACCAAAATTTGGTTCTCTGCCTCCAGAATACACAATTTTAAAATCCTGAGTTAGTGGAAAGATCAAACTGAGGTCCCCAGCACAAACTGGCTGTAATTTTAACCTTTTCCGGTCTTCTGTTTGAGGAGCTGTGTAAGCATGAGCTCTGTATGTAGGCCATCCCATGCAAAATATGATGTCTATGGTCCAGCATGTGGGTCAGATGCCTTAAGTTACACTGCAATAAATACTGCTAGTAAAATGCTCAAGTGTAGTTTCAGGGGATGGATCCCCTCTAACACTAGCTTTACATTTAAAGGTGTAAATGGGGGAGTTGGGGGTTGGCCTGGATGAAGAGGAAGGCAAATGAGGTTTGAACGCTTTCACAGAGGAGATGAGAGAAGCATTAGTGGTGAACCGAAGAGCTGTGTGTTCCCAAGCAACAGCTTTGATCGTAATTTTCATTTCACTCCACCACAGAAACTTCTGAAGGTGACTTGCTCCGTATGCAAGGTAAGAGAGACTGTAGGCGAGTCAATCAGCTTAAATCTGTATGAATCTGTAATTCTATGTCACTGTCTCGTCACACCATGCTATATAATGTAGTATAAAATTTAAAAAACTGAGCCGAGTCTCACGAAGCGTCCGAACTTGGTGGGACAAGGGCCACTAGAGGGGGCCGGTTGTCCACAGCTGCGCTGCGGGATAGGGCGCAGAGAGGGCGGGGACACCCCCGGCTCCCAACACACGCCTCTGTGTGGCCGGAGCCACACACACTGCAAATCCTGCCCAGAACCAGGGGCAGATGCCAGACTGCTGACCTCAGCAGTGCTGTACTGCTGTGTTCGTGCTGCTCTCTGCTCCTAAGGTGCGTCTGCAGAGCCACACCAAGCTGGAGATGAGCGAAGGCTCGTCCCGAGAAAGCGATGCCCACACCCCCCAGCAACTCTAGCGGCTGCAGGACACAGCTGTACCATGTGTTCACGTCCAGTTTGGCACCTTCTCGTTTCTCCAAGCTTGGCCACTTCCATTCCTATATTCCCTTAACTCACGTTTTGTGAAAGACACGCTGAATGCCAACACTCTCTGCTGCTTTCACGTTAGCAATGCAGAGTACATCCCTCTGCCCCTGGAGCCTGGCACAGAGGCTGGGAGTCCGGGCCAGAAATCCTGAATGCATTTGGAGCTCTTTCAGTCTATGAATTAATCCTGGAAAGCTTTACAGCCATTCCTAAAATAAAAGAAGAAGATTTTAAAAGTTGTCCCTAGAGCAGCTCAGTGTTAGTGAACGTTTTTTCTTTGGAAGACATGGGACTACTGTTCCTTAAAGGCATATCTGCTCAGGCAGGAACTGACACGTGGTGGTTCTTCCATGTGCCTGGCACAGCCCAAACTCTCACTTAAAAGCCAGAGAATGAAGCAGTGCTGCACTTGAGATACTCTTACTACTACTCCTACTCTTACTACTACTACTACTACTACTACTACTTCTGCAACTGCAATAGCATGGAAGACAACATAAGTGCAGCTCACAGCTCCTTCTCTGCCAGCCAACTCCAAGCCCAAAGTACAGAAAGTCACACGTCTGTGTTTATCTATGCCTGCATGCCCCCTTGCAGAAGCACCTGCTGTACTCTGTATTCTGTACTGTACTCTGCAGTGCAGAGTTCATTTTCCTCACCATGAGCAGCCAGCAACAAGTGAGAGAAAGCCAAAGGTTGCTGTTAATTTTACTGAGCATCTTGCTAGTTTCTGGATTATTTTGAATTTCAGCCATGGGTTCTTCAGTGTGCATAAATCTTCTGGAATTACATCAGTCTCAAACAAGTTTAAAGGAAAAGAAAATTCTCTCTTTCTGTACTGTGGAGCTTTTCCTTTCCTGCTTTTCTCAAAATCATAGACTGGTTGTTCAGACTACCTGTTCTATGGCAGGCATTGAAACTGCTGTGAGGTTTCAATAATAGGCATTCTCCTCTGTATGTGAAGCTTCAACACTTAGCCAATGGTAGTCTTCATGCAAGTGACATATTTCCCTGTTTTCTGTGTTTGAATAATGTTTATAATAATTTGCAAAAAACTTCTTCAGATTTTCTCTCTTCACTGTAATGGCCAGGAGTTCTACTAAAACTCTGAATTCCCTCTTGCGGTTCTCTTTTTGCTACATCATTTTCTGCTTCTGCATTGAAATGTCTCTAATTTCACTCCCAGTCCCCACTGCTGTCTATCCCTATTTCTGGCAGCCTGTGTCTGGGTATTTGTACTGAGATTAACGATTCCAGTGAAAATCCCAGCAGAAACAAGCAGTTGAGTTTTTTGCTATGATTAGTACAGCAAGTGGAGAAAGAATCACAAAATTACTTCCACAGAAACAAGATTTCAGGTGTGTTAACAGAGGGAAGCCTCACTGCATCCTTGAGTGGCCTTTGTCCACAGGCACCTAAATTCTTGCAGCTCCTCAAGGCACTTGAAGACTCACTGCTGCGCACTGGGGTGGGTTACTGTTCTGTGGGAACCATACAAGGACAACACTGAGTTTACTCGAGATTGAGGATGTAAAGGGAAGAAGGGAAACTGCATGACTGGGCAGAGGTTGGAGCACTCACCAGGAAGTGAAAAGCATTTCTTCTTCACCTGAGGCTGAGGTGGTTTCACTCCTTGTAACCAGAGTGGAGTAGAGCTCACCAGCCACAGGTCAATAAGAATAAAGTGATAAATGGTGGAAAGCAGAAGGGGTGGTGGGGAGAGAAAGGGGAGCTGCTACGGCTACACAGCTGTCATCAGGCATGCAAGATTCGTGGGGCCAGAGAGAGAGGTCAGCAGAAGGCACCTGCCTTTGTGGCCCAGTGCTCATAGAAGCAGGTAGCCCACGTGTAGAGCTCTGTCTTTGATGGTACTGATGCAATTTATCCAGCAATTATTCTGGGACAAATACTGTGTTCCCATCACTGGGCCAGAGGTGTACATCTGTCCATAGGAGTGCTTGGATACAAAGAAGATGTGTGTCATCAGTTTTTTATCTCTCCCTCAGCATTCCCCTCTTCTGTCTCAGAGTCCCACCTGTCTTTATAGTGCTATGTATCCAGCAGTTGTGAAAAACCGTTTCCAGACCTTCCAGCCTCAAGTCAAACAATATTGACTTTTAAGACCATTTACATGATTGACAATCAAGACACACAACAAATCCAAGGCACTTCCAGCTGAAGTTTATGAAAACACCAGGTTTGTGCAAGTCCGATAGGGCTGGGCCATACTGGGAAGTGCCTTTCTCCTGTTCAGTCCAGGTTGTAGCTGCAGGTGTTCCACAGTCAGGGAAGACTCAGGCACTGGCTTCAGTGTATCAGGGCCCAAAGTCTGTCACAGACCTATGGTATAAATCTTTCAATATAGAAAATGTTTGCCTTGGAATAGGCAACATTACAATGTTACACACATTAGAACAAGACCCTTCAACCGTAGCTGTGAAAAAATGCTGGATTTTTGCCATTTAGCCAAAAGATATGAATATTTGTCACACTTAATAATTCTTTATCTGTCCTGTTAAGTGAATTATAATAAAATCAGAGAGGTTTGATTTTTTAAAAATTAAAAAGGCAGTTCAGTTTCACCATGTTTGTATATTGTGTCACTTGTACAGCTACTATGTGGGAAACAACCGAAAGCACCAAGTAAGCCCTTACTGAGCAGTGTGATGGTTAAGGGGCGACAAATCAGAAGCTGGAGCTCTGATCCCAGTTCTGTTGCAGTTTATCTTCCTCATCAAGGCACTTATGAAATGTGGTTTTGTTTGTTTAAGGTCTTAGTGTTTAGAAAAACATCAGACATTTCAGATTTGGAGACTGCAACTCATTAAAAAATACAGGTTTTCTTTCTATAGTAAACAAAATGTATCTACAAGAAATACTAAGATTTATTTGCAAGGCCTCCTATAGCTTGCAAAAATGTTGCAGTTTTGACAAATAGGTCCTATATGTAATTTGTGGTCCAGGAATAAAGTCATCCTTTTTTTTCTTTTTTAAAGCAATGACAAGCCTTATGATGTAAAAAGACATTGTGCTAGCAGAGACAAAAAATCTGATCCCTCTTCAAGTATCACTGGAGGAAACACAGGGTCAGCATATAACTTCATTGATTTTACATAGGGCTGAGTCTGCCTTTCCTTTTGATTCAACTATATATTCATTGATACGAAACAGACCTTTCCAAGCTGAAAGCACTGATGCCATCACTGCTCCAGCTGAGCCCCAGGTGGCCCAACAGAGTAACATAACACGAGATTTTGTATTTCTTAACTATTTTATCCCATTCACAGTTCCTCTGTTGCAGTCCAGATCACTTTTCACAAGGTGCAGGAGTCAAGACTCAGTCTGAGATATGAGGTTTCTGTAGAAGGATGAAGAACAAGCATGGAAACAAAAGGGAAATTTTCCAAATTTAAGTATGTTCCTATAATGTCAGATGAGCCAAAGTCCTTTGTCATACCAAGGTCCACTGCAGCAATCACAGACAGTAAAACTATGCTGGGGAAGAAAATGGGTCAAAAACTTTGCATCATCCTTCTAAAATTATGTGCACACACCCACAGCAGCTCAACCTCCTCACTCACAAATGCAGACTAAAGAAATTATCTGGCCTCAAAATGGCTGTAGTTCATCACAGGAGAAGGTGCTTAAACTGAAGCTCCACTTCAGTGTAGGCCCACACCACTGCAGAGAAGTAATTACTCTGGCCTTAATGCACAGTCTGCATGGCTCCCATGGGGAAGGAGGCAGGCGTGTCAAAAATAGAAAGATGTGCTGTACAGTGGAGTGAGGTGGAGAGAGAGAGGGAAGAAAATGATTCTGCAAATCCCAGAAATGGAGCTGACATAATTTTGTCTCAGCTGTGAGCTTCAGGTCCATCTCCCTTCTGAACAGACTGTCTTAACCCAGCCACGACATGGACCTGCAACACACATTTGTCTGGAGGACAGGTGGCAGTGTAAAATCCTAGGAACCACAGGTACAAGGAAATATTTGCATGCCTGATAAATTGCCATTAAAAGTGGTTTCACTTTCATTCAGTTACCCTTGATGTCTGGATTTGAGCAAACCATCACATACCCCATATTACACAATAGCTGCCTCTGATCAACATCATTTCAGGTGATCAGTTCACTTATGAACTTCCACTCTCCTAACACTTGTACAGTTACTGATTAGGGATCATCGGCACATATTTCTTGCTCACAATACTCCTTGGGGGAGGCAAGGAAATGAGACATATTTCTGTATTACTCATCCAGTGATTTTTCTATGTTTTCAGTCTTAAATGTGTAGGTATCTTATCTTTTAAGTTCTTTCTGGAGAAGTAAATGGCAGCCGCATGAGTAATTCGGAATATTATCATTCCAGAGCAAGGGGTGTATGAAGTTATTTTTTGTTCCGAGGAATTTTAGTGGAAGATTCAAAATCCCAGATGGCAAAGTAGAGAGCTGGTTCTCTTCAGTGTTCAAAAATTCAACTTTAAAGTAACTTTAGAGATCACTAGACATTTATAGGCTCTTCACACCATATCTGACCTTGACTACATAAATGTTGTCCTAATTCCTATTTGATGAATTAATAAACCAAGCTGAGATGCACACAAAAATTCTGTGTTTCTCACAGTGCACTTTACGTTCCAGACACAATTTTATACACAGTACTTTTCTAATGATAATTTAAATACCTGGGTTACCTGGAAGAACAGGAATGGGAGCATCTGAATGCATTAGACAGGTAAATACAGATAACATCAACATTAAGGTCAACAAAGAGCAACTCAGTCTCATGTATGAATATTTTTTTCTACAGGTTCTATTGGGTGAGACCCCATTTTAATTTTTAGTCTCACCAACACTTCACTCTGCTTAAAAACAACCACAAATGGTTTAGAAATACATTTTCCCTTTCCTTATACAAATCAAGAGTACGTGGACATGTATGGTCCGGTTGAGGGAGTGCCCATATTTTGCATGAAGGTATTCAACTTACAGCTTTCGTCAAGATTCTTGCAAAGAGTGGCTGGCTCTACACTACTCACAGCTGTTTCTGGTATGCAAATATCATCTACTGTTTTTGTTTAAATGAGACTTTCATATAGGACAGGATTAAGAAGAGGGAGAGGGGACAGTGAACTTTTCCAATGTATTCAGTGGCACAATTAATATCCAAGTATGGTCCAGAGCATCTTGATGTACAGATCTGTTTTCATTTTCTGTTGTTTATACACCTGAGGCTGTCAATGTCATTAGGAATAAAGTTAATGTCATTACAGGCAACATCCAAATACTAGAGATTTTCTAATAAAAACAACCTACAGAGAAATAAAATTGAATGATGAATTAGAAACTAAAATTCAAAATGACAGAGAATCATGGAGTCAGAAAAATACAGGATGAAGGGGACCTCTGGAAGTAATCTAGTCCTGCTTTGCAGCTCACAAAAAGGGTAGTGAAAGTTTTCAAAAGAGAGGTCTGACTGCTAGAAGCACCTTGATTTAAGTCACTTATCTGACGTCTAATGGTCTTATATAATTGGCTGCATACAGTTGATGAGCCAGAAAAGCAGGGAGGGTGGGGATCACATTTTAAAAAGTTGGAAAAAATACTGGATTATTTCCTTAGGTCAAGAGTCCTGTGCTCCTGAGAGAGATATCTGAATGTCTAAACTGGTGCTGCTCTCAGTAGGGTTTGGCCAGAATTCCCTTCCAGCCTGCATCCACAACTCTGTTGTCCCAAGACAGCCGTTACCCAGGCAAAAGCTTTATATCTAAGTCTATAACCAAACAGTAAAATTTCAGCTTTACATCATTTTAGTGAAGTCATGGAAAATAAGCAGCACATACCTCTATAGGAAAGAAGAGTGAATTATTGAATGACGGATTAAGGCAGACAAAGGTATCCATTAAAGGGGTTGAGTCTGGAAGGTGAAACAAAAAGTAGATCCAAAAGATAGATAAAAATTGAATCAGTTTCATAAAGAAACACTCTCCCATGTTGTTCATCTGCGTTAGAATTCCCTCTGTAACCTTCCTAAGGCATACTGGATATATTCCCTCAAGAATAGTCAAGTTCTGGACTATACTCATCCTGTAGAGAGGATCCAAACCATTCAAACACAGAATCCAAAACATCTCCACAGCCCAGCCAGAGAAACTCTTCTGCAGTTTGTTGCTCTTTTATGAAATTCTTTCTTTCATTTCTAACCCAGGAAGTTTTATATAAACCTGATGGGAGAGCACTGTTTCTGCATTCTTATTATTATTGTTACCCTGTCTCAAACTACATAGATCCTGAGATAATAATTAATTATTGCCTTATATAATTTCAAATACACTTCAATATATATAATCTGACATCTAGTTCCATGTAAATAATTTTCACAACAGATACACAATAAAGTGGATCTATACAACACACACTACCTATTAATCCCTGTAGTATTATCAAATATAAATCTAAGAGTTCCAGTAAAAATGACAAAATCTAAGAGTTATAATAAGTACATAGATAAGTTTAAATAATGAAGATTACTATGATGAAAGAGAAGTTATATACTGCATTTGAGTTCAGAATTTTCTTAGATCCCTGGCATCTGCTTTGCAAGAAAAACAATAGTTCAGTGCTGAAGATTTCCCAGGGTAGTGACAGATTACTATAGTCAGAGTAAGAAAGTATTGCCTTTATTTCATTAACATTGAAAACCCAAATGAAAATCCTTCTTTCTATAAACAAAAATCTACAACATGTGATTCTAAAGATGAAAAACATTTCCAGCAAAAATGAAAATCCAATGCAGACCTTCTCACTGGTAGCTGTAAAACATTCAAGAGATGTAGTATGAACAAGACAGTCTGAGGAAAAACTGATGTCTAGGTCCCAAGTGGAAGCACTGTGTTGCTTCTTGTAGCAGAAAATTGCTTTTATCCTGCAGGGTATATTCTTTAAAGATGCATTGCTCTTGTTGCTGTGTTTAAGAGTCAATAGCAGCTTTCATTTAAAATATCTTTTGGAGTTGTAAGCTCATTGACAGAAAAGTGATCTTGCATTTCTTACCCTACCACTGCATGAAAATAAAGTAGTTAGAATGATTTAAAACTAAATATTAGTGATTTAAAACTTAATATTAGAGTAGCTGTGGGGATAACTGATTTACATGGGGTTTTTTTCTGTAGTACCCTTGCCCTAAATTTTCCACTGTTTATTTCTTCTTTTTTTTGTCTCACCCCCTTTTGCCATTTCCTCTGTACCTTTACTGTGTCTCGTCTTCTTTCTCATGAATCCTGCACCTGTTGTGAAATTGTAACTCAACCCAAGTTATGTCAGCACCATTCAAAGTAGGTGGTTTGGCATTTTACTGCCTGCATAGACAGGAATGCTTGCAGTTATGCCTGGCAAAGACCAACATACAGGATGGTTATTCTTAAGAACTAGGCCTGGGAAGTATCTATCATCATTCTGCTCCAGTGGGAAACTTGGTTTGGAGGGAATCAAACCTCTCCTTAGTTCATGCAAACCTGTAGTTTTGGGCTCCAACTGTATTTGCCCATGGATATCATCAACACTAAGGAGACAGGCATATCTCTGTCGGAAATATGCAAGGCAAGAACAAATGTGGTCAAACAGGCTGTGCATTGCCAGGCTGCAACTGCGTCTGAAGAAGCGGTCCTTTGATTTGGATTTGCACTTGACCATGGCAAATCTGATGAACAGACTGGGGTGTATCTTTAGGTTAGATTTTGAAGGGATTGTGAAATACATGCTCATTGCTGAGGGAAGCATCTGTTTGCCTGACTAGCCCTTGAGCACTGTCAGACCCTTCTTTTCTGTTTTCATTATTTGTACTCTTTGCTGCTCTATTTAGGTATTTGTCCAAAAAGCCTTCCTACTGAAGACAAGAGAAAAAAAGACATTTATAATGAGACATGCTCTGGCACCCTTTGTGAGGAAAAGATCATGTGACAAATTCTCCATGCCCTACATGCATTTTTCTTGTTCAGAGAAAATGCACTAACAATTAAGACCAAGCATCTCAGTGCTGCCAATCACAAAATATGCTAGTTTTTTTTTTGTTTTTTCAACACAAATGCAATTCTCCTACACACTGTACTGAATGATAAGTTGTATCCAGTAGAAGAGTTGGCTAAGAAGCAGAACAGAAAGGACAGGTTATCAGAGGTACCCCGTGAGTTTAATGAAGAATGAATGAGCACTGTTTGTTCTTCTGTGTGTGAAATATGGCCATTTGTGTGTTTGTTCTTCTGTGTGTGATATATGGCCATTTGTATCACTGCCAAGTCCCTATTTAGAGATCCTGAATCCATTTGCAAGGTGCCATGTGCCAGTGCAATGAGATCCTTCACCTGGGAAGTAGATGGGGCTCCTTTGGTGAGTGTTCCCCTCCCTGTATACTCCACAGTGTTCCATGTATCACCTAAACCTCATGCTAATCCTATGGAATGGGAAAGGCAAATCAGGCAAATACCATACGAAAAAAGCACCATGGAAGGGATGTGTTCTCATGCTTTTTACAGGTGTTGTTCGCATGACTGTGGTCATGAGGTGGATAACGTGTTAAATTGTCAGACATTCTTTAAGTCTATGAAGAACTGATGAGGCTGGTTGAGACAAACATGAGCTGGGCCCCTCGCTTACCTAGAGCCTGGCTCAAGCAAGGCTCAAACAATGGAACAATGCCTGGAGTGAGGCAGAGGCCTCAGTGCCCAATGCTGTTTCAGCGAGGCACAAAGAGCACCCGCACCACTCGCACCATCCATCGGCCTCACTCCTCCTTCACTGTGCAGAACAAGCCTTGTTGCAGATCTGGTCTGTTAAGGAGATAAGGAC
The DNA here is from genome assembly GCA_013397795.1 of Orthonyx spaldingii. Classification (NCBI taxonomy): domain Eukaryota; kingdom Metazoa; phylum Chordata; class Aves; order Passeriformes; family Orthonychidae; genus Orthonyx; species Orthonyx spaldingii. Next base: position 403,442 of record VZTJ01002438.1, read on the forward strand.
ACACAGACGCTCTGACAGAGGTCAGACAGCCTTTACAGCTACCTCAGCAGGTGGAGGATGACCAAAGCGTTCATTTTACCTCTGGTAGCAACAGTAAATTCTGACTGAAAGTAACCAACACCCTCATTAAGCCCTATTTACATATAAACTTTTGCTCCCCTAGGAATGCAAATGAAGAGAAAAGTGAACATACTTTATACTTATGACCACAGTCACCAAAACCCCACCTATACCATGCAATTCTTCTGCCTGCTTGGGAAGGGCCAAAAGTTATAGCATAGGTAAGGGGAGTTTCAGGACCAGAAAAATAAGAAAAAAAAAAGGCATGGTGGGGGAAAAACCTCTGCCTGCATCAGATTGGTCAAGACTGTGTCTATTCTCTGCCCCTGAAGGGATGTTTAAGTGAGCTTTGCACCTTCAGCTACATTGGTGAGGATATATTATATAGATGTAATATATATACATCACTAATAGATCTCTGTTACTATACCTTTGGTAGTGACATACATGAACACTCTGTGGTTAGTGCATTTATCACTGACAGTTCTGAACCTGCTTTCCTGTTCCTTCAATAAACTGCACTGTTTTTGAACCTGGACTGTACAAGTTCTTACTGAACTTGACCAGGTTGATAGTGCAAAATTGGCTATGATCAGAAATTAAGGCCAGCCACACCCAGCCCCTCTGATCTCTGAGGACCAGCTGGAGTGCAAGGGGCTTCATTTTCTGGCAAATTTCTATATCCTTAATGCAACAGCTGGCAATGAACCCTAGTGTCCCACACCACTGTGGTGGGTTGACCCTGGTTGGATGCCAGGTACCCAACAAAGCCACTCTGTCATTCCCCTCAGCTGGGCGGGGGGCAGAAAATATAACAGAAGGCTTGTGGGTCGAGGTAAGGACAGGGAGACATGACTCACCAGTTACCATCAAGGGCAAAACTTGGCTTTGGGAAATCAACTGAATTTATTACCAATTGAATCAGGGCAGGGTAATAAGAAAAACTCAAAATCTTAAAGCACCTTCTCCCCTTCCCTCCCTTCTTCCTGGGCATAACTTCACTTCTGATTTTTCTACCTTCTTCCCCTCAGTGGTGCAGGAGGACAGGGAATGGGGGCTGTGGCCAGGAGCTACCACAATCATTGATGGGCTTGGCCTTGGCCAGTGGCAGGTCCATCTTGGAGCTGGCTGGCATTAGATCTGTCAGACATGGGGGAAGTTTCTGGCAGCTTCTCACAGAAAACACCCTTGTAGCCCCTCCTGCTACCAAAACTGTGCCACGGAAACCAAATACAAACTCTGTGTCAAAGGTTCATTTCATACATCTTTATGCTAGAACTGGGGTCAGAACTTTGCCACCAGGGCTATCTCCAAAGACCTCATTCTGGAGGACCATTGGGTCCTGAGCTACTCCCTGGTTTCTGAACAACACTGCAGACAGCAGTCATTTAGTTGTGAACATTTTTATTAACAAAGAAATACTTAATAAATTATCCTTCACTCAGTCTCTCTCATTCCACAGTGTTGATGCTCTCTTAGCAAGGGAGGCTCCTTTCTAGGGACTTGCTGAGGGAGAAGTTAGTCTTTATTTCTCTCTGCTACAGCTTAGCTCTCAAAGAAAGCTGGGATCATTTGTCAGGGAACGGCCTGTGAGAGAAGAGACGGGGCCGATTTCTTGGATGCAACAAGCCGATTTTATTGATACAGAGCAGAGTATTTATACCTTTTCAGCAATAACTAAAAATAGATCCTTATATAAGCAGCATTCACTATAACAACCTTATATATGTTTCTTAATAGAATTGCAAAGCTAACAGCTATCACTAACCAGCACAGGTACATACCAAACATGCCTTTTTCGCTTATGCTAGCTATTTTGTGGTAGGCCGCACGGCCTGCCATGGTTTGCGGCCTAATAGCGTTAGCGCGTTCACTTCTGACATGAGTTCAGCAGTGCTCTCACTCCTGCTTTCTAGCTGTATCTCCACAATCATTGGCATATCTCCCTGGCTTTCCTGCCCTCAGCCACAGTGTCTGACAGCTTCCAGCCCTCAGATGGGCACAGTCACCCCACATGACATTTCTGCTGTCTTTTCAATCAACCACTTCATTTTGTTACAGCCCCATTTCTACACTCCCCTGAGGGGGAACAGACAGTGACACCACAAGACACTGCCTTTTTTTCCTGCCCAGGGCTTCTGCTCCTCAGTCTCAGTCTCAGACTTCATGAAGCACAAAACAATCCATCCACCAAGATGATGGATTTTGCTGAGGAGTTGTTTGCTGATCAATGGGCATGCTGCTGTATAAATATCTTTCAGGTGTGATAGTTACATTCGGAGAAATGATCCTTGAACAAACTTTACTGTGAGCTCTTAGATTCCTGTCATGTTTACTATATAAATACACAATCTATAAATAGCATTCATCAGGAATATGGACTACTAGAACGAGAGCCAGCACAACAGAACTTTGTTTCCAGATAAAAGGTTTTTCTATCATTTTTAAAATGGCTTAAATCATTGACTCATCTCTGGTAGTGAGCCAGAATATTGACATCTGTTTGGGCAGCGCCAGATTGGAACTGTATCACACCTAAACAGATTTTACCAGACTTTCAAAATAATATTCAGCAGGGCTTAATAATATAAAGGGACCAAAAATTATATTATCTGACTTTTCAACCTTACTTCTTTAACTGAATTTTCTTTACTACTTTTCTTACTGTTAGAAAGGTATTACTTTTATTATATTATTGTTACTCCTTTTAATTTAATATTACATAATGAGTATGAGTACAGTATGACAGTAGTCAAACAAAATGAATATTCAAATGACTTTTCTCTCAAGCATCATAAAAACTATTTTATTTTCTTTCTCGTTGCCTGCTTCATTGACTATGTGAAGATTGAGGAGTTTTAGTTATTTAGATACTCCTACAGAATTACAAAAGATAGATGGAAAAATCCCCAAGCTTGATTTAGTCTCTATCTCCATCATAGGAACAGCATTGTTTTTCATGCTACAACTTTATTCTACTGTGCTGATCTGTGAAAAAAACATTGTAAAATTTCTGCATTCTATTTTTTTACAGCGGATCCCGGGGCCTGATGTTGTTGACAGAAGCCAGTGAACCTGCACAGATGCCAGGGTTGTTCTCTACAGTTCTGTTTTCAGGAGTGGTGCCTAGTTTCCATCTTATTTATATATTACTTAGGTTAAAAATGTTATAATTATAGATCATGTTATTGTTTTTCACATTTATTTTTAAAGGTTACTCTTTAAATATTTAATCAATAGCTACTTTATATAAACTAGAAAGAGCTTTTCATTCACATATATAAGAAGCACACAAAATGCCTGGTTATTTCTGAAGCATACTGCACGGCAAGTTCTTTGTTTTAATTAGAAATCCCTGATGCCTGTAAAATAATATAAGCCAAGATATTTCTTTTCACAGGATCATATATTCTGAGAAGAGCATGACCATCCCCCAAAATGTCATTTTTTCCTTTTTATCTGAATCCAAGCTGTATCTCACTTCCCCTATGGTCTGACTCCATGTGATCTAATTTTATTTTTCTTGACACCAGCAGTTTTTTATGTTATGTCTCATATTTTCTGATGAGCTAAGGGGAATGCCTCTATTATCCAGTGGGGAGTGTTCAAATCTGATAGCTGGAAGGCTCAACTTCCCAGACCTGCCAAGAGGACTCTTCCCCAATTTACATGAAGAGCCTCCCAAAGAGATGCAGGTCATATGGGTCATACTGCAGTCTCATTCTCACTGCTTTGCACTAGTAGCTGAACAGGCAATCTATCTTCTTCTGTGTTAATTTTAGAGAACACATGGCATTTGTAACTATGCACCACAGAAACTGTCTTTGTGCAGTTTACCTTTGTGAACATTCTCCCTTGGGGTAGACAGCTTAGATAGCAGCTTACGAGGCAGAGGTCTATGGAGCAGTTCTGGCTGCTCAACCATTTCCCGCTTTGCCTTGGTTCCTGACAGATAAATGAAGATATTTCAAAAATCAGAAAAATCTCACAAAGCAAAACAAAAGAAATAATCACTTCTAGTTTAAGGTGCTGAGCTATGAATGTCTGCTTAAATAAAGCAGGTGATAAAAGAGTCATACATGAGAAGTGGCCAAAAAGAGCATTTGTTCTTTTAGTGACAGATTTAACAGTTTTTCTAGTTATCATTAGTGTTTCAGGAAATAAATCAGTGACACTAATTAAAAAAAAACCCCAATCCTATTCTATTAACTTCAAATGCTTGCATTAAAGAATGTTATTCAGCACTTGGGGTGTTCCTGTGCAGGGCCATGAGTTGGACTTTGATGACCCATGTGGGTCCCTTCAAACTCAGGATAGTCTATAATTCTATGATTTATAGTTCTATGGTTTGATGATTTCTGTCACAAAAGGTGAGACAATTAGAGTTTTGAATCTCTGAGCCAAAGGAGGAAGAGTAAAATAGAGAAATGTCCCATGTCAGCCATTGCAAAAGCTTCCAGAAACAGTTTTCTGCTAGATAAACAGATTTAATAAGAGCAACTATTAACCTTGGGGAAAGGCCGAATCTGCAAGTAGTAATTTTATGCTTCCTTCTAGTTTCCCATTAGTTTATGAATGCATACAATGACACTGATTTCAGTCAAAGAATCTCTCATTTGGCTTCAGAAATCCTCTTATTAGTAACCAATTTTAGCAAATCTCTGAGTCACTGTAATTTTCAAGATTATCTGTATTCTAAATTGCAGAGTTTGTTGGTTATATTTTTTTCCCTGTAGGACTGAAAACATCTTAAACATCGTACAGTATAAAAACTCAGTCCTAAAGAACTGGAAATCAGAAGGAAAACACAGAAGGGAAAGCACTGATGAAGGTGACTTTGAAGAGAAACTGAAAGTGCCATCAGGAAGCTAACGTCTTACAGAAAGATTTACAAAGATTAAGAAAACTGTCACATACACCTAGAAGCAAGGACAAATGTAGGCAATTTTTCCCCCAGTAATTTGATTTCAAAGTAAACTTGAGACTTCGGTGCAATTTTGCACGTGGACAAGATTAATTTAAATCAAGTGCAGCATTATATAAAACTGTGATGGAAAGAAAAACAAATACTGTGATGAAAAGAGACGCTCCTGAAGTGAATAAGCAATAATGAGTTCAGACTTGACACTTAGCTATTGGACTAGAATGGCACTTAAACAAGCAGCTGGAGAAAGGAAGAAATGGGGGAAGTTTAAAAATTAGAAATTTTTAAGTTTAATGATAGCCCTGCTGAGTTTGAGTAAATGGACAAACATTGCAACAAAATGAGGTACCATGACACAAAAATGGTTCCTGGTGTTAACCAGAGGCTGGAGACAGTACCCTTGCCATAGACTGGAGGCACAGGAGGCAGAATAGATAATATTTTAAAAAATCCCAAACCAACCAACACCAAACAACCCAATAACAATAATAATTCTCCCCCCTCCCTCAATGCAAGACCTCTTAAAGAGCCAAAGAAGTTGAATTTGAGGAACAGGAACAAAACACTCTATAATTATGTTTGTACTTGATACACTCCAGCTTAGCATTCCGGTCTTTTCCTCTTCAGGATAACAGTTCCAGCACCTGCCACATGGATATTGCACAGGGAGTAATTCAGCTTGGAAGATGCCTCAGGAGGTCTCTAGTCCAAGCTCCTGCTCACAGCAGGGTTGATGATAAGCTCTGAGCAGATTACTCAGAGCTGTATGCAAGGATGGAGGCCCCAAAACCTTCTTTTATCAGTATCCAATGCTGATAAAACCCAAGACAGAGAGTGCACACCTGATTAGGGCTCACATCTAAAGATAAGTGTGCTTGTTTTCTCTCATTTATAGGTAACCTGTGTTGAACCTGGCTGATAGATCAAGGATGATGAGAAATGGTCGCAGATTTGGTTAAGAAGTTATCAATGCCCTGAGGAGCTCTGCCTGCAAAATTCCAGGAAGAAGAACCGACTGGAAAGAAATGAGGACCTAGGATGGAAGTGGAGTGGAAGAATTCCCAAAGTGAGTGTACACAGTGCATTCAGTTGGCTCAGAGACAGGGAAGGAGGTGAAAACACAAGAGGAAACCTAAAGATAGAGAGGTTGATGAGAAGAAAACAGGAGACTCAGTGGGGGAAGTGGAGCAAATGCAATGCAGACAAGAAGCCCTAGTGCTTCTAGCAGGGAAGAAAAGTAGAGTTGTTCAAGCTACTAGAGACAGAAATGATAAAAGCACATCAAAAGGAGAGGGAACATGATTTTGTCATGAGATAAAACTGATCATTCTATTTGCTGAGATTTTAGGTAAAAATCAAAATGAAATCAGAAGAGAATTGCATAGTATGCTGAGTTGGAAGGGGGCCATGCAGGGATTGAACCCACGGCCTTGGTGCCACAAAAACATGTTTGTAGTCACTACTGTAGCTGCAATTTAGTTCAAGGCACCAGGCAGTCGAGCCACCAAGACTCATTAATGCTGCAGAGGGGAGAACAGAAAACTGGTGGTGAGGAAATTGAGCGTGCTGCAGGATGCAGGAGAAAAGGAAGGACCTGTCCGTGATGAACCCTGCCATGTTTCTCCTTACTGTGGGAGACGAGCAAAGTCAGGGTCTGAAGAAGGGGGGAAAGCAATTCTCAACAAACGTATGTGTATCCAGAGAAACGTGGACACAACAGAATTCTGCTCTAACCATGGACAAGCACCAGGGACTTTCTGCTGCACAGCGTCAAAACCGGGCTAACTCTGATGAGGAGAAAGCACCTGTTCTGTGTATCAGGAGCAATCAGAGCAGAGCTCGTCACAGAGGTACCCCTTACCAGCATATTTTACTGAGCAATGCAGCGGCTGCCCAGCGCCACACACCAGGCTGGCTCTGGGGACAATCCCCGGTGACGGCCTGGGGCGTGTCCGCAGGGGGTGGGCGGGGCACGGGCGGCGGCGCCGGTGGGAGCGGGCGGAGGGGCTGCGGCTGCGGCAGCGCGCCCGCCCCCCGGCCCGGGATCGCCTGTTGCTGCGCCGCTCCTCGCTGGTAACTATCCTCTGTAATTG
>VZTJ01002438.1:411442-483819 GCA_013397795.1 Orthonyx spaldingii
GCCGGGGCCGCACAGGTGCGGGGGTGGCGGAGGCGGCGGATGCGGTGCAGAGCGGTGCCCGGGGAGCGGCAGCATCGGAGGGGTGGGAGCGGGGTCTGCTGTCGGTGTCACGCTGTGCCCCAGCACAGCCGTGCCGCTGACTGTGCTGGATGGGGCAGCAGGTGTAAAGCTGATGCTTCTTCGTGCAAAGCGGTTCGAGCCGAGCCAAACCTTTTCAAATTAATCTCGGCAATATAATTGCTTTGAGAAACAGGCCTGGCACCGCAGTCCTGATTCAAGCATGCCCCGTTTGATACAGTGTGATAGAAATTTTAGCTGGGTACAAAGTCTTTTGAGAGTGGCTTATAAATACGGGATAGGGCACAGAGAGACACTGGAGAGGGCAGGGATGAGGGTGGGATACTGAAGTGGAGGCAGTTTTAGCATCTCTGATTACTGAAAATGTTCTCTTGAGGTTGCATTTAGGGACTGATGAGTAGTCTGCATCTGTGTTATGTGAACACTGACCACCCAGCATAGTTTCCTCTGTCAAAAACTGCTTGGCTGATACATTTAATCTTAGTATTTATTTTTGAAATTCGTTTTTGTCCATAGGGTTCCACTAAAGGTAACTTCTTTATAGCTGTAATAGTTTTGAAAATTTGTGAAGGGCGCTTCCTGTGCATCACTATGGAAATGAAGAAGCTGGTTTGCATGTTGCAGATGACTCTGCTGTTTGTCTCCTACCTGCAAGGTTAGCGTTTCCCTACCAGGCTGGCAGCAATCAATTTCCCTGTCTTTCCTCTCCTTCTCTTCTTCTTTTGCACATACTCCACTGCGTAAAGTGAGTGGAATAGGCTGAGGGAAAAATTTGGATGTCTTTCCTCAAAAGAAGCTGTGTAAATGAAATTAAAGGTACGGCTGCAACATGCATAATAGAGGGGTTATTTAACACACCAAAGCATTTACATTTTTCTTTATGTAATCGTCATTCAAGAATCAATACTGTGTCCGAGTGATTTATTTTATCATTGGCTTTTGTGCTTAGCGGTGCGAGATTGAAAGGAAAACGTCACCACAAACAAATACACATTATCTGTGTGCCATGTGCAACCACAGGCTCTCCCCTCTTGGGCTATGAGCTCTTTTGGGCAGGAGTAGCAATGGTTGTGTCTGCACTATGGAGCTGCCCTCCCCTGTGTGGTGCTCGGGGCTGGTGGGACATCTTACTGCCCACCCTGACATGCCTGTCTCTGGGAGGTGGAATGGGGGTGTTCATGTTTGCCTTCGGAGTTAGGGTACAGCTAGGGTGAGCATCCAAACCTGGGAGCCCAGGCACACTCCTGAGTATCCTGGTCAGATGTAGGTGCATGCACTGAAGATGACAATGTCAGGAAGGCAAGGAGGATACCTGAAGGATACCTGAATCCTCCTACTGAAACATTTTGCATGTGTTCCTGCCATTGGCAGTGAAATACTGGGTTGCAGACTTCCCTTGGAGGTAAATGTAGACTTGAATACAAGAGTGTGACTTAGGCTTCCTTTCCTGAGGAACTTTCACATCCTTTATTTTACAAAGAGGATGAAATTTGGCTCTTATAGGGATTTCTGGCAAAACATTTCCAGGCTGCAGTGGGATTGGTTTTTTTCTCCTTTCAGATGAGAGGAATAAGGTGGCCTTGGTGTTTGCAAGATCAAAGCCTGTCTTTTTTTGTTTCAGCGTAAAAGATAATTGCAAGAGCCGCACTTAAACCACCATCTCACTCAAAGGCTTGTGTGAGTTTTCCTGGTGGGAAAGAAGTCCTTTCCCACTTTCTCTTCCAGACCCTTCCCACAGTGATGGCAGGGGCCATGACAGCAGCTGTATGATGGCACTGCCATCTGAGCAGGAGTCTGGTGTGACAAGACACACGGGATGGTCTGTGGCCTGGTCCCCAGCAGTCTCTGTCATTGATCTCCACTGGAGATCTGTCTTGGGTGACTGGTGGGATGATGCTGCTGCCATCAGCTGTTTCCAAAGTGACTGCCTGTATTCCTCTAACAATTGTTAAGATGTACTAACTGTGAATGAGATCAGCAATAGTAGCAGTACAACAATGGAGTGTGCTATACATGTTATTCCTGAGTTAGACAACAGGAGGAAGCTCAGATGAGACTTCCTTTACCACACTACTACATCATGCAATGCTTCCTGCCCATTAATGCTTTATTCCTCAGATCCCATCACCATCTCTATGATGGACCTGCAATTCCTGAATTTTCCCATGTGTAACGCACACTTCAGGTAGCCCTTGATAAAAAGTAAGTCCTCAGAAAACACTTGCCCTCTGATCATCCATTCAGAATCAGCCCTGACATTGGTCCCACTGTATGCAGGCTTTAAAGTCTGAGTGGGATGGGGGAAATTCCCCATGTAAACATCTGCAGTCTCTAGGCTTCCTCTTTTCCTTTCTCCATTACCTTGTAACCTGGTGACCCTGAGTATTTACAGTGCATTCATTCCCTTCTCACTTACAGGAAGACCTCTAGTCCATTTATTTCTTATGCAAAGAAAGCAGCCCACTTCATCAGCATTTTAAATAAACCTTAATTTGTATTTTAATCTGCTTTAGTCATATTTAATCTGTTTCTCTTGTGAACATCCTTACACCTTTTTTTCCCCCTAGGGTTTTACTCTGAATCAATATTTAACGTATTTCCCTAGTTTAAATTTGATGTGTCTTTGTCGGTTTTCATTATTAAACCTTCAATATTTACTCTTCCTTTCCTGTTGTGACATTTTAGCACTAGTAGTCCTTTATTAGATTGTGACTGTATGCCTTTGACTACTGCGGTTTCAGGAAGCCACTGAAGTTGTTTGCAGGGCTTTTTCTTTAAAGAAAGTCTCAGAAGAAGGTCAACACATCTCATTTTGCTCTTGCAAGCCCTTTTCCTGCAGAAAGTGAACTGTTTTAGCTAGGAACACTCACAGGAATGAGCTAAGTAAGCACGCATTTACATCAGAAAAGTTTCCTTCCTCGTAGCATTGAATTTTAATGTAACCCACTGAGTATGAGGTTTGGGTGGATGAACTCCAAAGTTTCCATCCCATCAATATATACACAATCTTTTCTTCTCAGCCTATTTGAGCTGTGTACCACAAGAAGGAAAAGCAAGGTTAAAACTCTAGTCTCAAAATATTTGGGGAGAACTATGTGGCAGCACATTTAACATTTACATCACATTTTAATCGGCAAGTCCAAATGCTTTTGGAAAAGGAGGTCAGCATCGTTCTGGAATTGATTTTCCCAAAGATAAAGCACTGCAAATGCAGTAGTAAAAATATTTGTTTCACAGACCTGAGTACTTTACAAAATGTGTTTGTTCCTCTAGACAGAAATAGCCATATTTCTTATAATAGTGGAATTTCTTTCCTCTTTATAGTTCCTGTCACCATGCTGTTATGTTGCCTAACCTTGAAATAAAAGCAGTTTTGTTAACTTTTTACAAATGCTCATTGCCATATTGGGATTGAATTGCCTGTCCCTCTTAGGGCAGATAAAAAAAACCCCAAAGTTTCATTTTCTGGTGTGTACTGGTAAAAGGAAGCCAGTGTCCTGGGTAAAGAGGAATTACGTGGGAAAAAAAAAAACCTGAAAAAGAAGGCAGTTAGTGCCATTTCTTTTGTTTTAATAGTTTTATATGGTCATGATTTTAGATAACAAGGAAACAAAACCCAATGTCTGCTCTTAAGCTGTAGTTTCAAGTTGAATCACTGGAAACATACCTTAAAATAGTAGTTTTAGCGGCAACTTCTTTGTTTCATGATTATGTGAAGAAACATGAGAACATTCTCTGATTTTTAGATAGAAAAAGTCTTGAATGATTGACTTTAGGAAGTTGTCAATGTCATTTTTCTTTTGCTTATGGGAAGAATGCCAAAGATGAGATTTCAGTGTATATTACAGACAAATTCTTCTTTGCATTTACAAGAAAATAAATAATTTATAAGTCAAAATCTCTTAATAAACTGTACACCTTTTACTCAACTTTTAAATTCAGAAGCATCTGTATTAAACATCAGCACACTTTTCTAGCATTTTTGTCCTGTTGTTTTTTATACAGTCTTTGTTTGCCAGACATTTTGTAAAAGGATGGTTTTTCTTTTCTTCCCCTCTCCATACATTGCTGTCTTTTTGTACAGGTGGGTGTCATGACTTCACTCTTTCATTTCTTCACCTGCGTATGCAGGTCAGAGTTTTCAAAGTAAAACTTAGATTTCAGATTACCCAGTTGAAGACATCCAGGCATTCTGGAATCTCAGAGTTCAGCCAGGGTTAGAGAAAACAACAAAGGAACACAAGTGGAAATAGCTTGGATTACATTTTGAAGGCACAGTGAGGTCATTTGCATGTTAGTGACTTGATTAGCTCGGCTCTAATGAGCAAAGTTAGTCAGAACTGTGATTAACACAGGAAGCGTGAGCAGGGACATGCAATGAGCAGCAACACCAGTTCATTTTTTTTGCCCATGAATTAAAATGAAGTAGTTTATGCATTCTTGAAAAACCCCTTAGTTTTCCCTAACAGCTCTTTTCCTGGACCCAGCTCATCAGGAGGGGTCCTCCCTGACTGCTCTGTTGTAAGGCTTGGCAGAATAACTCATGGCTCCTCTTGGCAAAAAGACCAAGAACCAGAGGAAAGTATCCCCCTTACTAGATACCCAAAGCCAAATGCCTTGTCCAGGTGTCTGGTGGGGTTGTCCCTCCAAAGAAGCCACCTCTGACTGTGAGAACAGGCTGCCCTGTACCTGGTGAGGGATACCTGAGGTACCATCAGTTGAGAATCCTAGGGACATCTACTGCCTAGGAAGCGGTGCAGTGATAACATTAAATCACATGGATAGATGATACCAGGGGGAAATGGAGCAGGAAAAGAACCACCAAGCTGCTCCCTTCCTGATGAGGTGAGGTTGATGGCCACTGAAGGTCTCCTATGCTCCTGAAAGAGTGTGTCTCAGAACCATCATCAGCCTTTAAAAAGCTTTTCTTTAAAAAGAAACTGTCTTTGAATATGTGTGCCAGCAGGAAGTCTGGGGTTTGGGCAGTATTGGAGGTGTCAGTATGCACAGAGCATTTGGGACAAGTAATTTAAAAAGTCCTGCAGGAGAAAAATACTGTTTTGCACAGTTTCCTTCTTGATAATGGTAAATGTTTTACAAGATGAGGCAGTAATCAGTTTCTTTATTCTTATATTGCAAACACAGTTCTTATATTGTCTGTTTGCCTCAGAGAGACTGCTGGGTCATAAAAGGGATACCAAAGGAGAGATACTTCTCAGAAAATGAGGAAGATATTTATAGTCAATTGGAGAGAGCAAATGTCCTTACCAGAGATCCCTTAGACCCACCTTCAGTCTTCTGTAAGTAACAGGATAGATGACACTTTTTACTTCTGGTTTCTAGTATCAGAAGGAATCAAAATATTTGTTAATGTTAATCACATTTTTTTTTAACAAATAGCATCCTTCTCCTTCCAAAATGAAAAGAATTTCATTTTGGGCATTCAGTTAAAAAGTGCAGTCTTAATGCTGTGAGATACCAATGAGCCCCAGTAATTTTGTGTGAATGCTACACACATAGGTGAGAAAATAATTTTTCAAGCAAATTCAAAAGCAGCCATTAGATGAAGGCTATCCTTTTACATTGGTTTTCAGATAACCCCTGCTGCCTGCCCTTGCTGTAAAGTTGTGAGTGCCCAAGTATTTGTCTATGTCTGCAGTGCTTGTCTGAATCCCAAAGTCCAGACTTTGTCAACATCCACTTTCAGAATTACATGCCCAAGACAGACAAGCAGAAGGTCAGAAGAGGAACAACCAACCAATAGTTAGACCACTATTTCAAACAGTGAGAGGTCTCTTTTGAACAAATGTATTAGAATATGTCTTTGTTGTTGTTGTTATTATTATTATTATTATTATTATTATTATTATTATTATCTTTGTTGTTGTTGTTATTATTATTATTATTATTATTATTATTTTGTTTTGAATGGGAGAAGTAGAACAGATAAGTCAGCAGCAGCTCAGATGAGCTAGCTTCTTTAAGCAGACTCAATTATTTCTCAGAATCTCAGAATTTTTGCACTACTGTGTCTTCATTGTCTACATGCACATATTTGCACATGGTTTGTGCAACCAATGGTAATCAGAAATCCTAGTAGCTGCAAGAGAGGTATCCCCTTTAGGCTGTGGCCACCATGTAGCTGCCATGTTTTTATCCTCTTATCCTTCCTCTCAGTCTTTCTTGTGGTGGGGTTTGAGAGCTCTCATGTCTTGGCCCAGGTGCACAGAATCTATGTAGTGGTCGCATTGTCTCAGAAATTTCAGACAGAATTGTGGAATAGTTTGGGTTGTAACGGACATTTAAACATCATCTTGTTCCAACCCCCCTGCCATGGGCAGGGACACCTTTCACTAGACCAGGTTGCTCAAAGCCCCATCTAACCTGGCCCTGAACACTTGCAGGGATAGGGCATCCACAACTTCTCTAGGAAACTTGTGCTAGGGCCACACCACCCTCTCAGTAATTAATTTCTTCCTAATATCTACTCTAAATCCATCCTCTTTCATCTTAATGCATGCCCTTGTGAAAATTCCCTCTCCAGCTCTCCTGTAGGCCCCTTTCAGTGCTGGAAGGTTGCTAGAAAGTCTCCCTGGAGCCTTCTCTTCTCCAGGCTGAACAACCCCAATTCTTTCAGCCTCCCTTAATAGGAGAGGTGCTTCAGCCCTCTGATCTTCTTTGTGGTCCTCCTCTGGATTTGTTCCTGCAGGTTCCTGTCCTTCTAACGTTGGGGTCCCAGCTCCAGAGCTGAAGCAGCACAGGTAGGGGTCTCGTAACAGTGGAGTAGAGGGGGAGTATCACCTCCATTGATGCTTCTTTCAATGCAAACAAGAAGCACACAGCCTTTGCTTAAATGCTGACTTATTTTGCAAGGGCAGGCAGGAAGACCGCTGAAAATACATCCTTTGGCAAAAGCTGGTGTTTGAAAATGCAGGTACCTGTGTGCTGGAAAGGGAGGCCATGAAGTTTTGATGCAAGGCTGCAGAGCAGCTGGTGCATGGGATCTTAGCAGATGCACAGTAATTTCTTTCTCATTCATGAGGCTTCATCTGTTGCACTCACTGATGGAACATACCCTTGGGCATAGCTGTAGCATCATGGCTCTCGTGCCTGCTGTCCTCACAGTGCTGTGTCCAGAAATTAACTTGGCAAGGTGTCCCTGGGCTTTAAGCAGGGAAAGCCTGTGGTGCTGAAATTCTGCTGGGATATGGAAGTACACTTACATTTACAATTAAAGGCAACAGCTCTTCAGCAATGGAGGAAACAGAGATTGCAACATACAGCTGAGACTACTGTGGAAATGTAAAAAAAAGCTAAATCTAGTCTTTGCAAAGGCACCTGCAAACGCTCTTGTTTAAATGTAATTTGCAAGCCAGAGTGTGCCTTGTGCAGTTGGGAATGCATTACAGTCTCAGTGTGCTGCACAGGAACATGGTGGGTCTTACTTCTCTGAGAAGGGAGTCAGGAAGAGATGGGTTTGTGGGGGATTATTGCAAGCCATCAGATCCAGACCCTAGTTTTTCTTCCTCTTCCTGTTGCAGGAACAGCTCACGTGCATAGGCGAGAGGGGAACCAGGCAAATTGGTGGGGTTTTCTTCAGTTTGGGATCTTTGCCTGGCTCTGCTATAGCTCGGTACTTCTGTCCAGTGTTTCTGGCAGCTAAAATGGATATTTCATTACACAGCTACTCAGTCACGTAATATGTAATGCTGTGAAGAGCTGAAGAACATACCTAGTTAAACCGAAACCTTAGACACGTTCCACAGTAGTGCTTAGCAAAGGATTTAGAGTTCCTATCCTGTCAGAAACTCATTGCTGCTCATGTGAAGTTCATAACTCACCAGGTGGCCAAAGACACAGAAATATCTGAAGGAGCATTGAACAAGCAAAAGCGAGTTTAACCAGCAGGCAGACTGCTCCTGCCACTCTTGACACTGAACCCTCTTTCCCTTGAGCTATTTGATGATTTGTGCTAATCTTTTATCTCATTTCACCTCTCCTGTGTGCCTCACCTTTAGCCCTGGCTCGCAAAGCAGATTGAAGTAAAAACTAAGGATGCTCCTTCCTTATCCCCCACCTTTTGCAATTCTCTGAATGATGGTGGTAGAGCAAACCATTCTTCTGTCTGTTATGTCTGGTTTTTCTTACCTCCATCTCTCTGTCGTCTGGCAGAGTGCGAGACCTTTGGGAAATCTATCTTTCTTCTCCTCTCCTCTGTCTTTCTTCAGTTCCTGGAACCACAGTGCCTGGAGGCTTCAGGAGCCTTTGTAGAAATCAGCCATAGGAAAAAAGAAAACACAAAGCTGTGAAGGAAAAGCTGAGCACCCAGGAGCATTCTGGAAAAATATTTCTCAGCTGCATTACACATTCCTCTATGCTTGATATGTCAGGGAGGATGGCCAGCACTTCACAGTGGCTGAGGCCATTTTCATCCTCAAGCAGCAATGTGGTTTCCTGTATCTGGTCCCAGGTTTTGGGGTGGACTCCTTAGCCAGTGTGTACATATTGCCCGTGGCAGCACTTGCCAGGCGCTTTAGTGGGAGCGTGGCCAGCAGAATGGGACTGGGGCAATCCCAGCCCCAGGCCCCCTGCATGCCCATGTCTTGTCCTTGGCACAGCTTCAGCTGCCTGGGCAGGGGCAGGGATGGTGGGGCTGCTGGCTCCAACTGATGGCTCAGCTGTCCATACAGGCCAGTTGTCCACTTACAGGTCACAACATAAGCTGGCCAGTGGTATCATCTGCAGAGATTTCCTTCATCTTCAGTGTGTCCATGGGTCTATATCTCTGCTGTTTGGGAATAGCTGAGCTCAGAGTTGGTGAAGTTTGTCATTCGTTGCATGAGGCATGAGTAAATATCCAGGAAGGGGCTAAACAGATCTGCTTGGGATCATCTCCAAAGCCATACTGCTCACTCACTCAGCTGTACAGTGAGGGATGGAAACTGGGCAGCAAAGCTAAGTGGGGCTAGTGACTCCTTGGGGGTTTTGGTTTAGGGGTTGGGTTGTGTGCACCTGTTCCCTACAGATCAGTGAGTGCCAGGGAAAATGGACCTCACTGATGACTTGGGGGTGACCTGCAAAGATGCCATGGTCTGTGCATTTTTTTAGTGGCATGCAGAGATGAATAGGGCCAAACACTTGCTCCTTGTGCTTTTTATACAGGGGATTTTTGGGCAGCTGTCTGGAACAGTTTCATTTTTTCCCATGATTTGTGACAGCAAAGAGGGCAAACTGATCACTGTGTGTCACTTGGATAGCACAGAGCTTTTCTCCTGGAAGGCCTTGGTTTTAAATTCCTGACGCCACCCTCACACACCCACACAAGATCAATAGAGTTGTGGAGTTTTTGTTTGCTACTGAATTGTTTAACATTTCAGTTTCCCCTGAGCCTCTTGAACGCTTTGTCAAAAGAGCAATTAATGTTTGTTTCAAGTTTGTCTTTTAGATAACAGTCCAGCTAAAGTTTTGTTCTCTTTTTCAAGAACAGTCGTTTAGGGGCTCTTTTGAGTCTTCTGACATTTGAAAACACACCTGATGTCTTTGCCTCATTAGCTTTCAGTGTGCATTGGCCACAGCAGCACAGAAAATGGAGCAGCTAAGTGAGGATGTGGCAACAAGGAACTCCTCTGCTTATCTGTGGATGTGCTCTTCCTGTTTTCTTGCAGTGCAGGCAGGTCCTGGATGATACCCACAGGGAGCAACCCAAGTAGCATCTCTGGGATCAAACTCATGCCACGTGACACACATCTGACACTTCACCGTGGTACTTGCTTTTGAGTGGTGGATCCTCCATCTCTCTGTGCTCCCTCAAAAATCTTTCACTTTTAGCAGTGAGTAAAATTAAAGTCTGGTCTTCTCTTTTATAACATGTGACTTCTGTAGGATTTCTAACTTAACAACTATCCCAATATCAAGGGTCTTCCTGACTATATTCTTAGTCAGGTGCTAAATATGTTGTTTGTTAAAACTTGTTCAGGCTGCCGCAAATTTTTGCTCAGGTGTGTCTTGGCCACCATTACTGTCAAAGCCTGGTTACTCCTCTGTAGAGAGAGACTTTGAGAATAGGAGCATGCCTTTGGGTGGATATCCTTCAGTCACATTGCAGGGTGTATTCACATCTCTTCTAGCCTTATCTCAGCAGATCTTCCAAGAGATATCAATGCCAACCAGTAGGAGAGGAAGGTGTTTGACCAGCAAGATGAATTTAAAAAAAACCAAACCAAAAATCAAGGAAAAGCTTTTTTTGTGTCCTTGAGATAAGCAACGCTGATAGTGAAAATATGAAGGAATCATAACTGGTTTTTTGGGGTGCCAGCTATAATCAGTGTTTGTCATTGCTAGAGGGGGCAATATTTTCCCCTTCCAAAGCTTTTTCTGCTCATATTTTTAGTTTATATGTGTCATGGAAGAGATTAATCTCAAATATAAGCTCTGACTCAGAAGTCTAGTTAATCACTTTGTAAAAACATTACCAGGACTAGATTTGTTCACATTCCTTTACAAAAATAGAGATATAACAGGTAAGCGTTTGTTGGATTCAGGACCTTTGTGAAAACCCTGACCTCAGATCACAGAATAATAGAGTAATAGAATCACAGAATCATTTGGATTGGAAAAGACCCTTAAGATGACATTAAGTCCAATGGTATACCAAGCACTGTCAAGTTCACCACTAAAGCATGGCACCGAGTGTCACATCTATACATCTTTTAAATACCTCCAGGGATAGTGACTCAACCACTTCCCTGGGCAGCCTGTTCCAGTGCTTGACAACCCTTTGGTGGAAGAAATTTTTCCTAACAACCGATATAAACCTCTCCTGGTAGAACCTGAGGCCACTTACTCTTGCCCTGTCACTTGTTACTTGGGAGAAGAGATTGACCCCAGCCTGGCTACAGCCTCCTTTCATACAGTTGTAGAGATCCCTCCTGTGTTTGCTTTCCATATGATGCCTCCACCAGAGAAAACCCATGCAATCCTTTTTTGTCTTCCTGCAGCTTCAGTAAATGCAGGACATGTTCCTTCTAAGCAAAAGGCTGACACCTAGCACAGGGCATGGACAACCTAGTGCTGGCTTTCACTCTTCACCTGCAGGAGGACGGCAGGTCCCCCTGGTGCAGCTCCAGAAGCAGGACTGGCTCTGCAAACACAGCCGTGGCAAGGCTGGAAAAAACCCCCTTGGTTTGGTGGTGTCGGGGGAAATACATTTTTTTGGATGTGCTGTAGAAACCCAGCACGTTCCTTTTGTGTTGCGCAAAATTTCCCCTCCTGACAGGGAACTAATAACTGCTTGTAAGTGTTTCTGAGCAGCAGTTTCAGTGCTAAACTTTGGCCCCAGGCTTGCATGTGAGAGGCTGCAAAAAAGAAGTGGAGATTCTCATCTGAACACCCTTACAAATATTAGGAATGCTGGCTTCAATGCTTGAGAGCAAGCAAGCAGAAGGTGCTAGGGTAGGAGTGAGGAAATGACAAGAGGTAGATGGAAAAGCAGGAAAAAAAGAAAATGTGCAAAGAAAAAAGGAGATAATAAAAGGAAACATGCCAAAGAAAGAGGAAGATATACAAGAATATAGCTTTTTTTAAAAGCTGAGAAGAAGAAAACTAAGCTAAAAGCAGAGCAGACAGTCTAGGATGTAAAATTTCTGACATTTAAAGACTTCTAAAGTCAGACCATAATGATGGTGTTCAAAAAGGCACATATGTGAGCAAGCCCATGTGCACATGGCATCTTGTTCAATCCTACAGGTATTTGTGTGCAAATTTTCATCTGAATCCGAAGGAAATTGAATTATTCTTTTCTTGGCAAAAAGCTGCCTGTTGTTCAGGAGAGCAGTGTAATTTATAATCACGGGGGTTTTTTTTTCCTGCCGTGGTTTGCAGCAGAAGACAGGTACTTGAAATTCTGGCAATGGGCTGGCAGTGCCTGAGCTTGCAGCAGAACAGCTTTATATTGGCTGTGACAGCCACCCTGGGGGTGTTGCAGAGCCCTGCACCCACATCCTGGGCAGGGCAGGGGCCTTGGGGAAGCCCATTCTGCTAGTGTGTCAAAGCCAGCTATGGTTCACTCACCAAAAATTGAGTGAGATTGAGGCTGAAAGTACACGAGAAGGTTGGTTAACCATGAGTCAGCTTCTGCCAGATCCAGATTCTCAAAAATCATTACTTTGTTTCCTCACAGTTTTTTGCAAAAATAACTGGCATATAAGTATAATTAAAAATAAAGGGGTTTTTTTTGTCTGTTTCTCCATACTTTTTTGTCCTGTAAGCCTCCATCAAAGTAATATTTTCATATATTTCCTCCCATCACAAAGAGGAGTTATTTCCTGAAGAAAACCAGGAAAACTAGGAAACACATTGGGCTGAGTTAGGGTCTAACCAAGACTCTGGTTTTCTTTCCTGGAAGTACCAAAACAGGATAGCCAGTATTGTTGCAACAGCCTCCATGAACGACATTTCTAGGCCCATATCCATCTGGGAATGGGTTTATCAGCTGAGAGAGTCACTGCCAGTCTCTGCTGGAAATGTGGGACTTGCACACTTTCCTGGGAGAGCCTTGGAGGTGTGCACTTCTTCCACTGCAGCCAGACCTGAGGGCTGACAGTGGCCGGGCTTCTCCAACCTCTTCTTGTCACTCTCCCACCAAGTAAAACCTAAGATTAGCTCATGCACTGTTATTAATATTTCACTAGTACTCCCCATTGCAGCAAATGGATGGTTTTGATCAATAATTCATGATTGGGTGTAGTCTATTAAATTTGAAGTGGGGTGTACACTTTCCTGTTATTTATTTATCATTGCTTTTATTTTACAGGGTGCGTTTTTCCCTTCTGTTTCATTTTTCACTTCCTTAAATGCCTCTCCTTCAAAATTCAGACTGCTTGCAGGAAATTAATCTTGTGCCTTATGACTTTTAAGTAAGGCTAAGCTCTCTACAAGGGCCTGAGACTGAGCCACAAGGAAAACTTTCAGACCCTCTCAGTCACTTCAGTGCAGGAGATCTCTTTGAAACAAATGACTTGGGGAATTTAGTAACAAATCTAACTGCTCAAAGCTCATCCCTGGCCTAAGCTGTCTGCTTTTTGTTTCACAGGGATATTTGGCTACTTCTGCTGAGGGAACAACCTGCTCCAAGACCAGCAATCAATCATTGCCCTGTCTCCTCCTTTGCCAGTGGGGGCTGTTCTATCAAAGCTCTTCTGCACACAGATTTTGGGGATTGTAAATCTTTCTGGGCTGGTTGCAGTTTGTATGCCCTGGTTAGAAGTGGTCTTTTGTGAAAAAGCCTTGGCTTTGCTTTGTGGAAACAGTCTACTCATAGCTTATTTGATTTTTGTGGCTCCTCTTTATTATGAATAAGACGGGCAGTAGTGAAACGGAAATAAAGATTTGCTTAGAAGAGTCTAAGATAGGTTTCAGAGTTTAGGGCCTGGACACTGAAAGCTGCACAAGCATGTGAAATCATAAACCAGTCTCCCAGCCTAGCTTTAACAGGCCATTCTGCAAAGCCCCCAGTCTGTTCTCTCTCCTGCAGAGATCACAGGTGGCATTTCAGAGTATGTTGCTAGCATAGACCCAGCAGTGGGTCAGATTACCAACTTTCACCTGAGCACATGCCAGCAGAGTAATGACTCCTGCTTCACAAAGACTCATTTACCTTTCAACAGCATTGAAGCTCTCAGGGTGCATATTCAGAGGCATTTCAGTGCCCAAATCACTAGTGGTTATAGGAAGGGTCACTGACTTTAATGGGAACAAGGACAGGGTCACACAAAATAAAGGTGCAATTCAGATAGCATCAAAATGTAGTGGGAATTAGATCAGGTCCTCTGTACTTATATATCATCAAGATATTATTTGTTCAAAGGAGATAATTTTTAAATAATTTCTGTTATTTTTATTTGCCCTAGTTTTTCATGGACCAGGGTGTTCCCCTCAAAGGGTTCATTTAAAATTGTGCTATCATTAAATCAAAGACACTTTGCAAGGTCCACAAGAAGTTTCATTCAGCTTGGAAGATCTGTGCTGCAGTCCCCACTCTGCTCCCTACCATGCTCTTCCCATCCTATGGATGTTCTTGGATGGAGGGCATGTCTACAACCTGTGACCATACCAACTGTGGCAAGGAAGATGTTGCTCTATATGTGTGTGATTTTGCAAAGTAATGGCTTTTGGAGGAAGCAATTTCCTGAAGCAGAAGCAGCCTGCAGGAAGGCAAAGGTTTTGGGAGATTGCAGTGGGCAGTTAAAAATGCAAGAGCCAGGAGGTGGGTGTGCCAGGAAGGGCCATCACAGGAATACCCTTCCCTAGTGCCCATAAGGAAACTACTCGTCTACAGCAGACCCCAGCTCCCTCCTCAGCCGGGGATCCCTGCAAAACCCCACCTGGCTGCCAGAACACAGTACTGCCAAGTCAGATGAAGTTGTTGGATCTCTTCTTAGGCAGATGCCCCAGATCCTTCAAATGTAATTCCCATTTATTGGTGGAAGTGGGATTACTGGTTCCTGCATGCTTTTTGGGTTGTCACTTACCTTGCTAAGAAACATCCAAGCCTCATGGCAGGAGAGCACAGGCAGTTTCTGCCCTTCCCAAGGCTCCCCAAGGTACCTGGGGGTGAAGGGGAGGAAGGTGAGAGCCTGTTGGCAGGTGAGGAGGTTGAACTGAAAGTGCTCTGTCACTCAGAGCTGTGAGGCTGACTCCGGGGCAGAGGAGAGGAGGAGAAAAGTCATGGAAGGGTTCGAAGCCTGTGGTGACACAGTCTGGCTGATGTGCAGTGAAGTGTGACTGCATTACACAGGCAGCAGGATACGAGTGTCAGCACTGCAAAGGTACGTGGAAAGAAAGGTCCTTCAGGCACAGGGACAATAAGGGGCAAGACTTTTGAAGTGTTTTAGTGGGGACAACATGGAGAAAAGATTGGTTGTGACCTTTTCAGCTGTGTCTCAGGGGCATGGTGTGTTAATGATTGTAGTCCTCCTTCTGTGAGTGATTGGACACAGTGCATGCTAATTTATGGTACTTAATTTGTAGACAATCATCTTAGATATTTCCTAATGTCTTTTCCTGTAATTGGAGGACCACCTCTCCTTTAATTCTTCTACCTTTCATGCACATAAATCTCAAAGCAACTGCCTTGATGTTTTGGCCCTAAGACTGAAGCTGTAGGTTACATGTACTGTTTTTCTAATGGGGGATAGTAATGGACATTTAACTCAGTGCCACAGTACAGCATGTCCTAAAACCAGCTGGCCTGTTCCTAGCCATAAGCATACTTTGTGGCAAAATGCAAGCTATTTATATGGCAGAGTTACAATTCAACACCCTTCTAGCAAACCAGTACTATAGTGACATTCTGCAGTGTCCTGCTCTGTTTAAGAAATTACTTTTTCTCATGGAATCATACATTGTCAGCAATACCACAAACATCCACCACATAGATACAAGCTCACCAGGTACAGGTAGGAGATAACTCTCATACTGTCCCACTTAAATGTGTTTCAATGCTGCCCAATAAAATTGTTATTTGTGTGATGCTTCAAGGATGCACAGTGCAGGGATTAAATAGTGTGTCATGACAGGGCTTCAGCTGGGGTTGTGAAAAGACTACCTAAGTTTAATAATATTTGGTGAGACAGCATTATTAGGTACACATAGTGACCTAATATAGTATATACTATACATACTATATATATACTATATTCTATATACTAGATACTATACTATATACTATATATATGCTATAGTATATATAGTATATTAGTGACCTAATGTAGTATATAGTATATTAGGTGGTAGTATTGTGTCACATAGTGACACTCCAGCAGGTCTTGAAACGAGGCAGAAAAAGGGACTCATGGTCCACATGGCAAATATATCTTTTGTTTATGTATGCCTCATAAATTCATCATACTTTAAATTTCATCCTTGCTGTCCTTGTATTTCCAAGCTTCTTTAACACAGCTGGTGCCTATGGAATGTACTAGTATTGAATCAGTGCTGATGACACAGTATTGAGCTCAGTCTAGGTCATACGACTATAAAATACCATATGACAGGTTGGAAACTCTTGAGTCGTTCCCCTACCTTCTTCATAAGCTGTAACAACTCAAGAGAGGGTGCTAAGAGAGTTAAGCAAACATATCTGATGAAGAAACACCCACCCCCAGTTTTCCTGTGCAAGTAAGATTTCAAATTTAGAGCACATATCCCTTTGGTGACCTCTTCCCTAGCTCAGAAAAGACATTGGAGCATTTATTTGAATGTCATGGAGACCAACAAAAGTAATTAAGGATTTGGAAAATGTAAGAAAAAAGCTGGGGCAAACCATCAGGCTGGTGTCAAATATTCTAGAAAACAAAGAAGAGGAGCTGTGGCACAGCCTATCAATAATCAAATACTGTAGAGGAAGTATTTTTTAAATGGAAGTAAGTAATAGAAAATGCCTGGAACATGTTTCAATGTACTTCTGAATAGAGCAAATGTATGTGTGCTTCAAGGATGGATCTTAATTATGGTGATTTGTTCATGAGAGGGTTTTCTTGAACCTCTTTACAATAGCATGTAGCTGATGGTCCAGCTGGCCTGGTGAATTGTGAATGATAGCTTTTTAGTTAAAGACATAGAGTTTGGTAATTTTTTTCACCTGCATGTTTTCAGAGGTAAAAGAACGGAAGGTGTTGAAAAAGCTGAAGGATGATTCTTCAGCCTGTGGAAAGTGGCGAGAATCTTGCTGTTAAGACAGGACATTTCTTAAAATCCCTGTGGGACTGATGAATAACTTTCCTTTCTTGATGTTGTGTTTCCAGATCTGTTAAGCCTTCTGCAATGCTGAATAATCAGGGTTTGGAATATAGTTTATATTTGCATCCATCAATCACTTTTGCATGTGACCCTCAGTGCACTGGGAAACGTGTCCTTGAAATCTGTGTCAATTGTGAGGTGGTGTGAGGAGTGATGTGTCCTTTTTCAGGCTCCCCTGTTCAATAAAGTCTTGGACAAATTGTAGGGAGACACCAGGATGGTACTGGGATGGAGCACAACAGATCAGTGAACAGGGAGAGAGAGCTCAACTTGTTCAACCTGGAGAGAAGGCTGAGAGGGATCTTGGTACCTACACCAACCTAATCAGAGTTTATAGAGAAGATGGAGCCAGCCGTTTGTCAGGGGTGAATACTGATAATGAAAAGGTCACAAGTTGCATCAAAGGAAATTCCAGCCACTTGCATGGAAAAGGTTTTCACGAGGAGGGCAGTCAAACGTTGGCAGAGGTTGCGTGAAGAAGCTGAGGAGTTTCCATGCCTGGTGACAATTACCCCAGCCTGGCTTGGCAGCCAGCCCTGCCCTGGTGTATGAGGTGGCTCTACAGACCTTGTCAGTGAAGAGGGGAGGCGTTTTGTGTGTGTGTGTGCTCTGTGAGTGAGACCGTAAGCGAGATGAAGCAGTGGACCTATTGGAGGACTACTGAGGTGAAGCATGCTTCATTGCCTTATAAAGACAAAGTCACTCACTTCCTTCTCTGGCTCAGTCGTGGGCTCATGCCCTTGGGCTTGCCTAGTTACTCTGCAGAACAGGAAGATTTTCCTTGTCACGCAGTAACAACTGCTTTGCAGTTCCTCCACCCTACAAGAAGTTTGGTTTTTTTAAGAAGTTCTGCCCTTTCTGTTGGATTTGCAGCTGTTGAGCTGTTTGTTGCTCTGAGAGTTTGGACCCACTGCTTGAGCCCGGGAGGTAAGATCATAGCATTTGGTGGTTTTTTGACAAGCTGCTCTCATTGACATACCAGCAGTTTAACTGCACAGGAAATCGTGGTTGCCATGAAAAAACAGAGCAGGTTCTGCATTAGTGTGAAGCGTTTTCCGGTAGTCTTGTGCACAGCAATTCTACTGACCTTCAGGAAAGTGTTTGATGGATTTAATTGGGCAGAGTGGTTTTTGGCTGAGTAGAATGGTAGTCTTGGAGTTGGCATTAGCTTGGAAGGGCATGATAAAGTAAGAAGCCATTATTTAGATTGCAGACTGGATCCGTGTAAGAAGGTAATTTTAATTCCAGTGATGAAAAACATTGATTCATAAAGATAATGTGTTTTGGCTCATAGTGCTTACAATGTAATCTGCTGGCTGTTAGGACATTTATATCAGGCTTTTAGAAATGTAATTTTACTTTCCAGTGAATAAATAAAGCTGTTTCATGATGGAGCCTGATTGTAGTAGGGACTTCTTTAAAAATAGTGATATGGGGTTGTCCTAACATTATATTTACCTTTTAAGATTTTGACTGATGAATCTGGTCAGGCTTGTCCCTTGTCTTCTTTGGGACTTCAGCTCAGGTTGCAGAGGAATTGTGACTTGCGAATACGTACAAATATTTTAGGTGGTAGTATTGTGGACAGGAGTCTCCAGGCTTAACTGTCTTCTCTGTGAGAGCAGTAGCCTTGCTGGTTTTGTCATACAGTGATTTTCTTGGCACATGGATTTGGTTTGAACACTGACCCGATGGAACCTCAGGTCTTTGTTATCATAGCCAAAGTCACAGACCAGGTTGGCTGACTGATCTCGTACTGCTACAGGTGTCAGGTGAAGATGACCTCTAGCAAATGCATCTGGCTGTTCAGCAGATGGGGTTTGATCGTCTTGTTAAAAGCAGATCACACCCTGAAACCCCTCCTGTAGAGAAACTCCAGCGTGTTTCACCTTCCTCCCCCTTGCCTGTCACACAGGACCAGTCTGGCCTCCTGAACTGGGGAAGCTCTCATGAGTAGACAGGAGAGGTGGAAACCCCCTGTATGGTGGGAAACTCCACTGAGAATAGATGCTAGAGCCAGGAGGGACTGGGAAGTACCTGCCTGCTTGCTGGTAACATGAGTGGGGGTTTCCGCTTCAATCCTGACCATGAGGTCCGGGTTTACTTAGCTCAGAAACTGAAGACAGTGTTCACTCTATAGGTCAAAAAAGGGATGTATTATATATTACTGGGTTTGAATCTGCTTTCTCAACTGAAACTGAGTAACTATTTGGGCTGAATATTATTATGGTTAAAAAATGTTTGTACTTGAACAAATCTAGCCGTGTTGCTTCTCTCCTCTTGCTCACAGAACCTGCCACACGCTCCATTGTCTTGTATCTTGCTATCAAACTTTTTCACCCTGTTTCTTTCTGATTTCAATCATGAGCAGCTTAAGACATAGCTGTGTAGCTTGGAGCAGAATTATCTTGACAGAGAACCTACTGTAAAGTCATCACCATATGTTTTTTATAAAGCATGAGAGAAAAGGAAGAGATTGAGTACAGGGGAAGGAAGGAGACGGGGAGATCAGGGCAGTGCATTGCATTCAGAAATGTAGCTCATTTTCATACTCAGCCCCTTCATGCAAAACAGCAGACTCCAGTGAAATGCTGATACAAAACGTAAAGTATTTATCAAAGTGAAAAATATTTAGGAAAAAATCTGAAACCGTATCTAGGTGCTGCATAATGGAGTACAGGAGGTTCTGTTGGACGCTCTGTGCATTTTTGCAGTTATCCAAGGGGAAAGCTGTAGGATGGGAAATAAATTCCTGCCCTTTTGTGAAACAAGTAGGGTGTCCTGGACATGGAGGCTGTGCCTACAGGTGGGAGAGTGGCATGTGAGAGGTAGGATAGGGATGCCCAGTGACAGGGCTTGGGGACCATGCCATAAAGCCAAATCATTCTTCAGAGGAAAGGGGAGCAGGAGGACTGTGCCTTCTTGCTGCTCCAGGTCCCACTTGGGTTCCCTACTGCACAGTACTACTCCCAGCACAGCACCATCGCAGGATGGGGATCCAAACAGCAACACGGCTAGTAAGGAGGGCTATGTTCAGGTGTGCTCTCCTTTTTCTGGTCTGATTTTGTGGTTGGAAGGGCCTGACCACTGCTGAGATCACAGGTGTCCTGCAAAACTGAGGACAGAATTCAACTCTGGCATGGGAACGACAGCAGCAGATCCATAAATCCTTGTGGTATCAGTCAAATGCAAATATGTATTTGTATCTAAAAACTTCCTTTTTACAGCTGGGACGTGTTTTTAATATTTTCCGTGCACAGAGGAACTGTCTTCCTGCAAACAAGCTGGAAACACAGGCCATCATCTCCTTTTCTTGCATCAGTTACCAGGTTTCCACAGGACATTTGGGACTGAGTGAATACTTTGTGACCTGACCTCTTGCTGCCAGGCTGAAGTACACAGGAATAGGAAGAGAAGATTTTGTCTGTCTGTCCAGGGTTTTATGCCCATCTGCCACCCCAGTCGTGATGGGGCAGAGTTGGGATAGCTTATCATATCCATATCCAAAGCAGCCCCTGCAGATGCTCTCCTCTTCTCCCACCCTTTTCTTAGTGAAGATGGAACTGCGTGGGACAGGGTTTCCATGCCAAATGGGACATCTGTTGAATGACTGAAGCTATTTGTCAGTTTGAGAATCAAAATGTTCCTTTATCTACAGAAAAATGTTTTCACTTCAAAGCTAGATAGCCTGCGTTGATAAAGAGATAGGAAAGATAAGTGACCCAACAAGAAATGTAGTGTACTGGATCAATTTTTTTCTTTTTAAAGAAAAATGCTACAGACTCTGATTGAAAAATAATATACACATATATGCTGTCTCCCTAGTAGGATGTATCTGACAGATAAAAGACACATAAGGAGAGCATTTATAGGTTCAGAGCTCTGCTTTTTCAATGTCTTAATTTCCTTGAAGGATTAGCCCTTCCTGCCACGGAGTAGTATACTGGAAAGAGATCTCCATCTCTTTCCAGACCCTGTGGATTTTCCCTTCCTAAGTCCTGTTGACTAATATTTGATTTAGGACTCGGGCATCACATTGACAAATAAGGTCCTTTATAAAATGGAACTTTAAGAAACTAACTCATGGGCATCACTGTGTTCTTTCTGAACAGTAATAATTGTCTTTTTTCTGTATTTTTTTTCCCAAATTGTATAGGTGAAGTGCAACACCTTAATAATCCCAGTGCCTGCATACATGGTGAGATTTGCTGTTGCAGGCACCAGTCTTTTAAAAAGCCTTTGAGGCAAAGATTGTCAATCATTGTGGGCTCAGTCATGAATCTTTGTAATGTACCAGGGAGGAAGTATTTGCCATAACTTCAGAAGGACTCCTCTCGGTGTTAAGAAAGTCAAAGAAACTACTAATATTTACTCACTTTCTGCCATCAGGGCTTTGCTTTGTTAATGCACTAGTACTTTGCTAATTATATGATAACATGTCTAGCTGTTGGAGAGTGACATGACACACGTTCCCTGTCATATATAAATTTTCTGCTATCTTCTCTTCAAATCTGTTTATTTTTTTCTGAAAGTGATGAAATAAGAGGCACTTGCTGTTGCAAAACGCAGCTGTTAAGAGTTGCATGGGGAAGTGTGAGACTGTCCCCGTACACACAGAAAACTCTGCCTTTTACTTTACCAGAGCTCATAGCTCTAGCTCCTTTTCTCTTTCTTTTCTCACTCACAAATTCAGTTTTCAACGTCCAGCTTTCTGTAAGGGTTGGAGAATACTTCCCCAGCTCTTTTCTGCTTTAGACTTTCCCTCCCAGCTGACGTCAAAGAGACACCCCCAGCAATCCTCCCCCAAGGCACAGCCTGCTCTGGATCATGCCACCAGCAGGCAGGATTAAGAGAAGGGGCCTTAGAATTGTGCAGAAACTCTTGTGATAGATCTGAAGCATCCTGAAGGCCAGAAAAATATAAGGGAAATCAAGAGTATCTCAGACATATTCAATCTTTGCCCCATATTTATTGCACCTTTGCATACATGCCTATTCCTGGTCACTCATCAGAATATCCCTGACAGGATATTCCTCCTCAGAAATATTTCCCTCTACCTTTCTCTCACAAGGTACCACACATAAGTCCATATATCCATATGCATTTCTGTTCAAATAATTTGTCTCAGCTGATTTCCTACAGTGTGGAAGGGCTGAGGAGGAGACAAGAGAAGAAAACTTTTCCGTTAAGTTCTGATACTTTCCTTCCGGACACAAGTTTTGCCATTTTCATTGTCATAAAGGGTGAGAAACAGAGAAATGATATGGTAGATCTCATGTTGAAAGAAGAATCAATGCTACAAAACTAGAGCAGTGTGGCCTAGAAGTTCCTCAATTTGAAAGTTCCATCTTGTGCTCATCAGCAAAAACCTTCAACTAAAATGTAGCAGGCAAAGCCATCTTGCTGGCAATCAACCAAACGCGTTCTTTTGCATAATCCAGAATAGTTTATCTCTCAATTAAACTTCACGGTCTCAGCATAATTGCTACTATCATGCTTCTCTCGCGTATATTTTTTGTTAGTTGTTGTTTCTCTTACTGTTCTGATCAAAATAATGTGCTTATATCCCTGCACCAGCAGGGTGATCCCTACTGCACCCACAGCAAAATAAGATAGTAGCTTTAATGCTAAACTAAAGTGAGCTGCCAGGGATTATTTGGTACCCAGCCTTCTTAGACAAACAAACAATCCCATCGATGTCCTTTATTCTTGTTTGGTGTCACAGCTTCCAGGCACATTGAGTGGATATTTTTTTTTATATTCATGATGTAAGATAAAAACTAGAGTCCATATATCTCTTCTGTGCTGGTGAGTTACTCAGACAGCTACTCACCATGGCTGACAGTATCAGTATATGGTCTAAAGTTGTTCCTGATTAAATATGTTTGTGAAAGGTAATGTTGTCCCATGAAATTTGCTTTTTTGTTTTGGGGAAAGGTATGACTTTATGCCTGTTTATAAAGTGCCATTTCACATCTTCAAGGTTTTCATTGCCTTGCTTGCAACAAAGCTTAAACACCGAAGCAATGGAGAAAAGTGTGAAACAAGGCAACCATTTAATACAAGTCTTGGAAACCTTGAGTTTTTTATGGCTTTGCCATTTATTATTTATCTTGCATGGTGAGTGCACACTTTGCCAAGCAAGGCATAACCAGGCAGCTCCTCCGACTCTGGCTTCAAAATCGAAAAGAAATGAAAGAACATCAATATCACTGTGTTTCAATTTAGCAATAATGTTCAGGTTTAAGATTATTTTAGTTCTTCCTTTATATTCCAGTCTGAAAATAGGTTGTTATTAGATCTCTTAAAACATCAGTGTGATCATAGATTCTTCTGAGGATAAGGTCAAATGAAAGGAGGCTTTAGACCACGGCTGTAACGTATTGGTTTGGAAATGATGTCAGGGAAGGGAGTGCTTTGTTAGAGGCTCTTTTGATATCAACTTGCTTCGATTCTCAGCAGCTTAGGTGAGAACCTCTTCCCTCATTTACACTAACATGTAACTCAGCAGTCTTCTGAGGACGAAAGAGTATTTGCACAACTTTAGGTTGTGCTTTTGCAATGGCGGGTTTGTGCTATTTGGCAAACAAGAATGAAATGTCGCTGCCAGACAATGTTGTAATCCAGATGTCCTCAAGCCATCTGAATCTCAGGCTGTCTCAGGGAGTTTTTTATTTTCCATCTGAATGTTTATTACCTCCCATTTATTGCTTGTTGGCAGTTCCACTGCCTTTCTTGCTCTGACCTGGGGAGCTGTCTTCCCCTCCTCACTATCCTGTCTCAGAATCTAAGCACATGCTGACTTTCACCTCATTCTGCCTAAGACACTTCAGCTCTTTCACTGATCTTCCATCACACCAAGTTCTTTCCTCCCAGCTGCTCCTGCTCTTCAGTATCTTGTTTGTGCTGATACCTAAGCTGTTTGCATTCAGTCTATACCAAATCCCCCTCTGTCTTGCCCAACCTCTCCCCTGCCCAGACATTTTCTTTACTTCTGGCCATACATCACTTTGCTCAAAGCCATTGCCTGGTTCTCACCAGCTGATTTTCCCTTTGCTTCTCCCTCAGATGGGTCTTCAACAAATGTTCCCTTCAAAGAAGCTCTTTCATCTTGTTCACATTGCTCATCCACATATTTTCCTTTGCTCTTATATCATCTGCATTTTTTTTCTCTGCAACTGCCTGGTCATACTGAACTTGCAAACAGTTTGGAGCAGAGCAGTGCACCATGTGCTTACAATGCCTTGTGGGTTACCAGTAATTGGACTATTTACCCAGGATTGTCAGATGTCCTCTTGATGGGATGCCCAAAGTACATTCACTTTGCACTGGGGATGGTGAAGTGCTGAAAGTGATTAACCCCTAGAAGCAAATGGCTCTGCTCTTGGCTGGTTAAATCAGAAGAAAATATTGCCCTGACCTCTTCCACTACTATCCAGAAGTATTTTACACCTCTGTGTGCCTCAATATTGTCATGTAATGATCTAAGCGAAGTAAGCATTTTATATACTGTAAGGTGCCTTTTTGAAAGGGGATTTTCTCCTTTTTGCTGTGTGTTGCTAATGCTTTGGACTTTTTCTCAATTGATTTCCTTATGTTTTGTTTTCCCTACTTGAATAATTTAAAAAATGATAGTGATTTTTTGTTGGGAATAACCCTGAAGCCTTTAATTTTAAAATTCTGGTTTTCATTAATTAGGGCTGGCTGACAGAGGGTGCCTGTCTGAATCTCACCATTGTGAAACCACAGTGGGGTATTAGTCAGCAACACCCAGAGGTGCTAGACACTGGAACTGACAGGTTGAAATAAAAAGGTGCTGTGGGGGTGAAAATGTAGGGGAAACTCAGTTGTGTGTTGGAGCAGGCAGGGACCACCCTTCTGTCACCTGAGGACAACCACTCCTCAGGTGATGGAAGATCAGTCCTCGTTCTCGTTGTGCACCTGAGATGCATCTGATTGCTCAGCTAAGTGTAGTTACCTTCACAACAGAGTGGATAATACTGACCTCAGGAAGATGTCAAAAGGGGTCATTACACTAAAGCTCTTCATCCTATTATGTATTATTGGCATAAATGTCCACATATGAAAACATATGTACCACTAATAGGATTCTCTGTATTTGACAGATTACTTAGTTATGTGTCAGAGGTCATAACTTCTTATGCAACCAAGAAGAGGCCATTTTATGTTGCTGATGTTTTTTCTCAAGGCTACTTTGCAAAAGTAATGTTATAGGCAACAACCTGTGGTGTTTCTTACCTCTTAAGCCTAGAACAGTCTTCATGCTATTTAAAGTTGTGTTGCAAATTACATTGCTTGATCAAGTGACTGGACTAGAAGGAATGATCTTGCAGTGGAATATGGATTTTCTGGCTGACAG
The DNA here is from genome assembly GCA_013397795.1 of Orthonyx spaldingii. Taxonomy (NCBI): domain Eukaryota; kingdom Metazoa; phylum Chordata; class Aves; order Passeriformes; family Orthonychidae; genus Orthonyx; species Orthonyx spaldingii. Next base: position 436,698 of record VZTJ01002438.1, read on the forward strand.
TGTAAGATTTTCATGTGTCCGGGTGCATTTTAGTTAACCCACAGTGCGTAAAAACACACAGCAGGCAACAGAAAAAAATTTGGCAGTGAGGAACCGGAGGCAGGAAAAATACCAAGGCAGACTGGGAGAAGACTATGGATCTAATTTTACCCTAATGTATATAACCCACATTGGTAGTGGATCATAGGGGTTTTTAAAGGTAATCCTTGAAAGTACAGTGGTTAGAAGCAACTGCTAGAGCAATGGCATTATGGGTTCTGTTGCATTTCTCTATTTATGAAAGTTGGAGTGAATGAACAAGTTTTTTATTGCTATCTTCATCCTAAAACCACAGTGATTAGGCAGAAAAAGGGTGCATGATACTGCTGGGAGACAGCAGACAGGGAGTTAACCACATGAGATTGCTTTTGGGCTATTTCAAAGCCATGTCCATAATGGTTTTCACAGACACAAAGAATCAATGCATGAGTTCGGGAGAGCATTGAATCTGAAGCCCAGATAGGCTGTACATAACTCTGTGTTTTTATAGAGGGCTATAGCAAATCTCTATTTTTTTTTTTAATGACGCAGTGTTTATTTTAGTTTAGGAATGGCATATTTCTGGGGTTTTTTCCCTCATTTAAACACTATGGCTACAGCAACCACTTCCCAGGATCAACTCGGGTTTCCATTCTATTCTATTTAAATAGTTGTTTGGTTAATTAATACTTAAAGAGACATAGGACACTAGAGTCATCCTCACAAATATAGAATAATAGATAGTCTGTCTCCTGAACAGTTTCCTCATGAATAGATGCAAGGGACAGTAGGTGCATGAAAAGCAGATGGGTATAATGTGCATCTTCTGGCAGTGTATTTAATGATGCAATAAAAGGAAGTGAGCTTTCCCTTCCTGGTTATTAAGAAAAGTGCCTATAAAGTGAAAGTTTAACCCTTCCTCCTGTTTTATATCTTTGATGAGGGGAAAGGCAGGAAAACTCCTTTTGGCCACACATTCCTAAAGCCACCCAACCTCAGGCACTAGCTTAGACACCTTGGGAGGAAAATCCTTAAACTCCCCACATATCCCGGAAGAGAAGTAGCTGACTTTTGGGAAGCCAGACCTGGTGCTCTGAACGCCTTGTGAAGGAGCTTCTCTCCATCCCTCTACCTTGTAAGGGTGAGCAGACTCCTCATTAGGTACCCAAAGGTAAGTGGTGCAAATGTCCCCTGGGGCTCTGGCTCCAGCCCAGAGCCCCGGGAAGCACCCAGGGCTGCTGCTTCTCTGCCAGCACTGCTGAAGAAACGACTCGTGAATTAACTGTGTTTCCAAGGGGGTATAACAAGAACCAGCACAATTTAGTCTTCTTTCTCCATGAGAAACAAAAGTTAGCAGAGGTAGGATTTAATTCCAGTTAAATTATTATCAATAAAACTCTTGGAATTTTGATCAGATAAAACAACAGGAGGGACATGGAATTGTATCTCATCTACACAGGGTCTTATCCCTTCACTTGATTTCAGGATACAGAGAGGAGCTGGGTTTTCAGCTATGATGAGCTGCTCCAGTACTGTGAAAACCTCTGTTTCATCACAGTTGCAAACCCAAAAAGCACCAAATGAAAACGAGTTTCTTCTTCTTGCAGACGTGCCACTCAGAGAAATAAGAAATGGCATCGACAGCACACTTCTCCGAGGAGGAGATGGCAGAGCTTCGGGAGGCTTTCAGCAAAGTTGGTGAGTGCAGCCAACAGCAAAGGCACTGCTAAAGTGTGAACCTGTGGCAAACTCTTTTCTCATGTTCTGACTGACCAGCCGTGAGGAAATAGAGTTTTCCCCAGTACTGATCTGCTGTGTGATGGCAACCACAGAAAAACCTTTTCCTGCCACTGCAGGCCTCCCAGATGAAACCACATCAGCTCACTGCAGAGCACTGGTCTCTTACAGAAGGGGATATTGGGGCTGTAGCAGGGTTTACAAAAACACTCAAAAGCTGTACAGCAAACCATGTTGGAAATATTCAACTTTTTTCCCAAGAATATTGTTTATTCTTGACAAATTATTTGAAAGGCAGAAAGGTTTTATATTAATGTAAATTAAGTATTTCCTATGGGAAGGAAAAGTGTGGAGATAACAAATGTGCAAATGGATAAAAAAATTGTAATCCCTTCACAATGACCTTTCAAGCCCCATATTTCTACTGTGTGTTTTCTTTCCAAACCTTTAAACATATAATCTGATTTGTCTCCTTTAAAGTCACACAAACCCATCACTGTCTACCCAAACTCTAAGAAAAGGTCCTTGTGCTTCCCACAGCTCACTTAACTTCTATCAGAAGATCTATCAGCCCCTCTGGATTATGCACTAATCAGTTGTCCTTGCTGATTCAGGTGGTGGTTGTTTGATTTCTGAGCACACAGTAGTCTAGGCTGGCAATCTTAGAAATCTGGTCTCTATGAGTGTCCCGTACACCCAATGTGCTGACAAGGCAAATCACAGAACCCTAGCATGGTTTGGCTTGGAAGGAACCTTAAAGATTATCTAGTTCCTACCCCACTGCCATGGGGAGAGACACCTTCCGCTAGATCTGTTTACTCCTCCAAATGCTGTAAGGAAGCTCTCATTTCTCTCCAAGTCCAGATCCTTCTGTTGTATGACTTCAGAAATGGATAGGATGCTCTTTGCAATCTGTATTAATCCACGCTACTGATGATGAGAGCTGAGTGCCTTTTTGCAGCATGCAACAAGTGACTCAGATTGCAACTTACTATGCAGGAAACCAGCACACACTGCTTTGAAATCACCTCAGCCTCCAGAATGGGGAAAAGAAGCCTGCAGAAAAAGAAAACAGAGATACTTACAAGCTAAATATAAATAACCATACATAACTATATATACATTTATCTATGTCATAACCATAGTGTTTTAACAGAAACTCTCCATGTGATAAACTCAGTTTGCTTTTTATCTGTGGAGTTTTTCACTAAGTGGAGAATAAGGGACCGTGAACCTGTATTGGTGATCTTCTTATCAAATACTACACCCTGGATCTTGCAGGAAGCTCAGCAGGACCATTCATGTTACCACCATCACAGAGAAACACAGAAGTTTTTATTTTGAGGATGACTGCATGCAGTTTCAGCCTACTTCTGATGTTATTAGATGCAGAAAACAGGCCAAAATCACAAATTATATCTATGGATAAGCGCACATGTGTATTGTGTCAACTTTATTTTCTTTAGCTGTTCTGTAGACATGATGCTTCCTCTATAGATCACATTTGTCAGTGTGTAAATCTTGTAAATCTTGGAATGGCCTTTTAAACCTAGCTTTGTTAAGGTATTTATATGTCTGAAAATATAAATTCATCACGATGAGTTTTTGTTTGTTAAAAGGCGATTGTAATTTTTTCTTGGGTAATAACATCAAAGCAGTTGAAAAGATCAGATTTCAAGACAACGAATCTTTGTATATAACGTACCTTTCCTCGGGTAAAATAAAAAAAGCTGTTATGTGCAGAAAATTTCATTGGGCTGATGTAGAATGTAAAAGTTTGCTTTAATCTTTGCAGATATCAGTGGGAATGGCTTCATCGATACCAATGATTTAACAGAGGTGTTGAAGGCTGCCAATCTCCCTCTCCCAGGATATAAAGCCAGAGAGCTCATTCAGAGTCTGACAACCACAGGGAATGGCAGGATCAGTTTTGATGAATTTATTTCAGTAAGTAAGATGTTATTTATTTCAGTCACTCAAGGTGGTCTCCAGGGCACAGCAGAGGCACAAGCACAGGGTCTCATGAGCACCTCATTAATCCAATGAGCCACCTCACTCAGAAAAGTTGAAAGCAAAAAGTAACCAAACTAGAAATTCTGCAGTTAACTGGGACAAGTTATGTGAATACAGCTGCTCATTGCATAGATGCCATATCTTTCCGTTTGGTTGATGGAGCAACATAAAGTTTTTCAGTAATACACTGCAAAAAGGTGATGTTCTGGCTAGATGATTACAAAAAGTCTAAGCAGATTGAAACTGAAAACTTCATGGGGCATTTTTTTTATCAAAAAACTTCTTCTTTTTCTGGTATGAGCTGGGTCAAAAGCAAATGCTAAAATAGTGGAATTTCCCTTGGGATGGAGAAGTAGGTTTTTACTTACTTCTTCTTCAAACCCAAACTACTCTGCTCCAAAGTAACATTTTTATTACTTAGCTGATCTTTGTTCCTTGTTTTGAAAGCATAAAAGCTGAGTCTAATCCTGTTGTACCTCAGCAGATACACTGATTGTACACAGAAACCCACTGAAAATACTCATGCCCTTCCCTATTTATGAAGCAGAGTGAATGTGTCTCCTTGCCCAAGAGCTCACTGTTTTAGCTTGGTTCAATTCTCCAAAATTCTAAAATGCTCTCTCATGCTTGAAAGATTTTCCAAGACCTGAAGAGCGATGATATTGCTAAGTCGTTCCGAAAGCAGATCAACAAGAAGGAGGGGATCTGTGCTATCGGTGGGACATCGGAGCAGTCCAGTGCTGGCACACAGCACTCGTACTCAGGTGGGTGCAGCTGTCCCACACTGATGGCAGCAAGTGAGCCACGGCTGCAGCAGCACAAACACGTTTGCTGTCCAGGGAGGCAAGGCACAGGTTCCCTGCTGCTTATAACCCACTTCCTTGTACGTTTTACCAGTAGCCTGGCACTCACTCTGTGAACTCCCCTTGCAACCAGATAGTTTCTGACTTTTTCCTATAGAGGGCACTCCATCAGGGCTTTCCTGCCAGCCTCTTTCTCCAAGCTGAAAGTTGGTTGCTTGTGTTCCTTCCTGGGCGCAGCCCACTCTGAAGCAGCTCCAAAGGGAGGTCCTATCCTTGGCTGTCTTCTCCAGGGGCAAGAGAGAAGGGAGAGGGAGAACAGAGGATGCTTCCAAGGACTCCATCTACCTTCATCCCAGAGGGCACCTCCTCTGAGCTACTGGGGCCTGTGTGAGCTGCTGCTGGTACAGATAGCTATGCTACAGTCCTGTTGAACTAAAGGCACATCTGCCCATTTACCTCTGAATGCTCTTTGTCAGAGCCCAGTCCTGGCCAGGCTTTTCTAGATATTCCACATGAAGTGGGTGTAATGTACAATACAGAATTATTTGAAGTTAGGTGGGATTTCTGTTCAGCAGAGTGGTACAACAATGCATTCGAATTATGGTGAAAGTACAAATTACTCCTTGCAGAGCTTAGCATCTGTGCCATACATTTGAATCACATGAACTTCATTACCAGCCTCTCTAATATGCCTGCCCTCATGACCCAGGCAACCCCAGTGAGTGGGAAGGGGTATTGAAGGACTATTAACCAGCTCAAGCCCATTGCTGTGCTCAGCTCATTTGTCTCCTGAGAGCCTCTTCCATGTAGGGTTTTGTTGATCAGTCACACTGGTGGAAGAGATGCCTCCCCTGGGAGTTCTGCCTTGTAAATAAAATGACGGTAGAGGTGCTGCACAGCGAACTGATGGATTTGACGTTGTGTCCACAGAGGAAGAAAAATATGCCTTTGTCAACTGGATTAACAAAGCCCTTGAGAAAGACCCTGACTGCAAGCACGTGGTGCCAATGAATCCAGAAACAGACGACCTCTTCCAGGCGGTCGGTGATGGCATAGTGCTTTGGTAAATAATACCTTTCTTTCTTACAAACAGGAACCATGAGTCTACAAAAACTCCCTTTACTGCTTAAACAGAAGCTGCTGAATTTCCATTCAGCTCAGGAGTGTTTGCAGACTCAGGGCCTTAATAATACTAGGGTTTTTTGCTTCTTTTACTGTCAAAAATATAAAGCATATTTCATGCTTAATGAGAATTTTTCCTTGCCTCTAGACACTTAAAATTAGATGAAGTCAGTGAAATTTGAGGAGCTGCTTGGTTTTATTTTTGCCCAAGGACTTTTGGTGTTTCACACAAAGCGGCACAAAATAGTGAGTGCTTCCACAGACATTTTCTGCACAATAAACTTCTCACTCAACTCACCTTGTGGCACTCCTGGCCTCACACCTATAGTACAATCTGTATGTAGCCCAAAATAATTGCTCAAGTATTGAGTGTATACCTCTGTGTGTGCATGTAGAAGCAGAGGGTGATTATCTATATTTGTTAAGTAACTCTCCAGCTCTTAGACTTGTCCTACAATGTAGAGACAAAAGCTATACCTGTATTTGGTGTACATGTAGCTTAGTTTATTTCTTGTTATTTTTTTTCTTTTACTTCCAGTAAGATGATCAACTTTTCAGTGCCAGATACTATTGATGAGAGAACAATCAACAAAAAGAAACTCACGCCCTTCACAATACAGGTACTGTAACGCAACAAGATTTTTTACTTTTTCCCTTAGGATGCTTTCATATATTCACTTAGGGCAAAGGCTGGAGATACCCTGGTTCTGCCCAACACGGTCAGTCAAATTGTTTGTGGCACAGGGAGATGCTCAGGTCCCTGTCATAAAAACACAAAGACATATTTCTTTCCAAACATATGAGCAACCTGACTAACCAAACACAATGAATAATGTTTACCAGATTAGAGCTTTAGATACTGCTGTGGTAGATCCCATTTGAATGCAAGAGCACATAGATAATACAGTGACTGATTGCAGTTGGAGTGGCTCTGAAGAAGGCTGAATCCCGCTTTTAAGGCATGACAATGTACTTCAACTCACAACTGATGTTGTTGCAGTCTGATGTCCTCACCAAAATATTGACTGTGACCCTGGAAGTACCATGGTGTGCAAGAGGCCTGAAATGGGACCATAGCCTTTGCCTGCCTTTTACAAGCCAGTATTTTACCTTGGATACTGAATCCCTCCTTTATTTCTATCACATGCACATGTATATGATTTTAAAAATGGACAAAAAGGGTGTTAATTTTCACCAACTTATATTTTATTGTGTTTCTCACACAGCAGTATGTAGAGAGCTGTTTTTATATGAACAACATCTATGTATCTGGGTACAGAATATAAATAGATATATGGAATAGATATGAACCTAACCCAGTTTAGCCCTCAGCTACTCTGATTTGATGGAACATTAGCCAGACTCAAATAAGCTCAGAAGCCATTAAATTGGATTTTTATGCTGTATGCCACATTTTTCAGTTCTAATCATTTCAGTCAGCAGCCTAACTTAATGATGCAGCTCAGATCAATCCCTGTCACACATAGACTTGATTTGATCAATATAGCTTCCACTTTAACTTAACCCTTTTACAGCTGTCTGCTGGAGAAGAGGTAATTAATTTGAAATGGTCCAATTTTTCTAGCTTATGAGAATTTACACTATGTATCTCTCTGCATTTTGTATCTAATCAGATCTCCCTGTCATGCCAGCAGTGCTGAAATTCATGTGAAAAATTGCAAATCTGTGTGATAAATTATATTTTACAGGCTTTTTTGCCTGCTTTACTTGCCCTCTGTTTACCAAGCCACCTTTCTGCATAGTGTAGACCTGAGGGTGAGATTTTCTTATTCCCTTTATTTTAAATGGACAGGAAATGGTGAAGGAACATAATGTTCCTGAAATATCACTTGGTTTCTGCCTGTCACTGTGAATCACTGAATCCCTCAGCTTCCTCTGCACACTCCCAAATCAGGAGTCCATACTCCTAAGTTCAAAAAGAAAATATCCAGATTTTACCAGTTCTGACCTTGGCTGAACTGCAAGGCAAAAAACTCAACAGGTTTATTCATACTGATTCCTGGGACAGTGTGCTCCTTGTAAACACTGCCAACTAGCAACTTACTTGTGTCTTAGGTGTCAGGGCTTCTGCACAGTGCTTAGGGAGAGGTGAGCCTGGAATATCTGCCAGCTGATTGGGTTGTAGCTCCTTTCTTCCTCCAAGTGTGCAGGACTGAGCAGAGTTTGCCCCATGCTGAAACTACGTCTGTACTTGAGCATAAGCTTGAGGCTTAGCTCTAGAGAGAGCCTGGCTTTGGTAACCAGACTTGAGCCAGGACATCCCTGTGAATGTAGACATATGCTCTGAGCTCCAGTGCCTTGTGACATGACATTTGTCACCCCTGCCAAAAAGAGGTCCTTTCTGTCTTTGTGTTGAGACACAGAATTCACCTGTAATCCCCAGGAGAGTCTGCATTCCCCTGCTCCCTGTGGCCAGACATGTATCCTGGGCTGCATCAAAAGACCTGTGACCAGCAGGTCAAGGGAGGTGCTTCTGTCCCTTTACTCCACTCTGGTGAAACCCCACTTGGAGCACTGCCTCATGGTTCTGTGTACTTAAATGCATTTACAGTGAAACTGCCTGCAGATTTCACTCATTTTGGCTGTGCTCCCTTCCTGTAGCCTCAGCTCTCAAGTTCCGCATCATTCAAAAGTTCTCATCTTTCCCTAGGAAAATCTGAACCTGGCCCTGAACTCTGCTTCAGCCATTGGGTGCCATGTTGTTAACATTGGAGCTGAAGACTTAAAAGAAGGGAAACCTTGGCTGGTTTTGGGTCTTTTATGGCAAGTCATCAAAATTGGACTCTTTGCCGACATAGAGATCAGCAGGAATGAAGGTATGTATGGCTCTTCCTTTCAGTGCTCCACTGTTATCCCTGCACAGACTTTAGGATAAAAAAAAGTATCTTTAAAAAGTCTTTTAAAAAAAAAATCTTAATTTTTTTCTTCAAGTAGTTGTTCTCTGTTTTCTTGACTGGTCTAATTTTCCTTGCTTTCACAAGTTTCAGCACTCAAAATTCCAAGGCTTTCTGTACACTCATGTGTTCAGAGCCTTTTCATGCTCATTGGGTCAGGAATGGTAGTCTACATCCAACTGTATTGGTGTTTTGGCACTAAATCTGGGATAAAGAAATCTGCATTCAGGAAGCTTGGCTCTTTCTTGCTCTTGATTGCCAAACATCTCCTCTTTCTTTGTGAAATCATAATTATAGAATCATAGAATAATTTAGGCTGGAAGAAACCTCTGGAGGTGCACCCTAGAGATCTGACTCAGCCATGCATCTACCTGCTTTCAGCAGTACAACATCTTAAGGTCAGATGAGGTTGCTCATGGCGTTTTCCAGTGTTTTCTGGGCAGCCTGTTCCAGAGCCCAACCACTCTTGCTCTGAATTTTTTTTCTTATATCAAGTTGAATTTCCCTTCTGGCACCTTGTGTCCACAGCTCCTCATCCTTTTGCTGTGCATACTGGAAAAATGCAGATCTGGCCCCTTTATAATGGTTGAAGACAATACTTGCTCCCCTCTCAAACCTCATTCCAGGCTAAACAAACCCAGTTTTCTCTTCCTCTTCCCTTTACATCACAAACCCCCATCCACACGTTTTCATGTCCTTCCACTAAACTCGCTTCAGTTTGTCAATGTCTCTCTTGTATTGGGGAGCCAGAAGGTGGACACAACATTCCAGATGTCTCACCAATGCCAAAATTCTCCATGAAGTAGCTTCAGCATGAAGACTGCAGTCCACACAGCACCTCATCTTGCTGCTTTGTTCCCCATGCCTCTGGATAGTCCACTCACCCAACAGTGACACTTGTTTCCTCCAGTTCTTGTGCAGGTGTTACCTTCATTGCCTCATCCCTTGCACATTTCTATCCCTTTCATTGCTAGAGGCACCAGTTCCCATTCCTTTGTAGGTAGCCTCGCCGTGCTTATTTGCTATTTTTTTCCTTTCTGGTATTTTCTCCTTCACTTCTCATCTAAGACTTCATCTAAGACTAGACAAGCCAAGAAAATTCTGGTTTCTTTTCAGGTTCTCTCTTTTCCTCATAGTCCTTCTCTGCAGCTGCTTCATGTAAAATTCCCCTTTCTTGAACATGGGACACTGTATTTTCAATGAACTTTCATGAGCACAGGATATCAAGGCAGTAATACATCCCAACCTCTATGGAAATTGCCTGGGATGCACTCAATATCATGTTGGATTTTCCCTTGGTCATATCAAATGGTGGCTCAGAGTAGCCTGGAAGATATCTAATACACTCAAGTTGTTCTCTTCCTTGGCTCATGTAAGCTTTTAGCTAATAGCAGTTATTCATATTAATTCCCCAGTGAATGTGTTCGAATATGGCACTATTAAATTGTATTCCATTTTTATTACTGTCACCTAGTTCATTCTGTCTGATTTCCTGATCGTCCTCTGTATTGACTATGCCACCTAGTGAATATCATCTTCACATTTTTAGCACGTTGCAAGTATTTGTGCCAAGATAATTGATGCAAAAAAAAAAAAAGAGAAAACATTAATCCAAAAATCAATCCACGATCAACTCCACAAGAATCCTTCTTCCAGCCTTCTCTCAGTGTTAACACTATTCTTTTCATGAAATCCTCTGTCTGCTTTCAAATGTTGGCTTCTATTATCCCCCTCTGGTCCAGTTTAACCCTGTTGTACCCTATATCAAGTTATCTACGTAACTCCTGTTATAGTATGTCTTCACTGTTTCCTTTATTCTTTCAAGGATTGACAAAAGATATTGGAAGAAGATCAGAGCAGAGTAATACACTCTCCCTTTTTACCACATTAATAATTAGTTTCCATGTTAGTTCTTTTTTTCAAAATTTGTTCTAAAGCCTTTCATGCTCCAGAGACCAGCTGAACACACTGCATTTGCATGGGTCAATCCCCCCGTCCTGCCTGTTCCTTCTCTTATGAACATAATATCAATTTTTCTATATAAATAGGATATCTACTCAGTTGACAGATGAGTTAACCCTACTGCCCCACAAGGCCATGAAGTGATGTGCAAATATTCCAGAATGCCTGTGTGAATCCAGTTGCAGTGTGAAGGTCACTGAGATTTCTTCCATCTAAGCTGCAGAAAATCTGTGTTCATATTTTCATTCCGAGCTTGCCCTTGTGCTCAGCATCGCTGTGTCCAGCTCTGGACTTCTCAGCACAGGAAGGACTTGGATCTGTTGGAGTGGGTCCAGAGGAAGGCCACAGAAAGGCTCAGACCGCTGGGGCACTCCTATGAAGACAGGCTGAGAGAGCTGGGGTTGTTCAGCCTGGAGAAGAAGAAGGTTCCAGGGACACTTTACTGCAGTCTTTCAGTACCTAAAGGGGCTTGTGAGAAAGATGACAGCAAACTTTTTAGCAGGGCCTGTTGCAATAGCAAAAGGGGTTATGGTTTTAAACAAAACAGGGTAATCCATCTTGAATTTTGGCAACATTTTGGCCACTCACATGTAGAAACTAGGGTAGGAAAATGTAAAAGAGCGAAAACAGTTATACATTCTCCTCAACAAGTATTCACATCACTATTTTTAATTTTTTTTTTTTTTTCCTGCTTAGCCTTGATTGCTCTTCTGAGAGAAGGAGAGAGCCTGGAGGATCTGATGAAGTTATCTCCAGAGGAGCTGCTGCTGAGATGGGCAAACTATCATCTGGAAAATGCAGGATGCAACAAAGTCAACAACTTCAGCTCAGACATCAAGGTATGATCAGTACTGGCCAACAAAAGCAAAACAGCAGCTCTACACCCAAATTCCTGTCCTCCACACAGGGATTGTTCACTGAAACAATCCAAGCAGCTGAGATTGCTCTGTTAAGCACATGGAGCTAGGTACATAAAATGCTTTTATTGGGGTTTACCTTTGCACTCAGTAGTATTCCTCCTCTTCCTCCTGACCTCCCAGTCATCACTGCCAGCCCCAGCACACCAAAAGCCTTGGAAGGGAATAGCTACTGGCTCTGGACAGGGCATATGGACACTGTTATTTTCAGTTCCTTGCCTCTATTGCTCTCCTCCTTCCCAAATGTCCTTAAATAACTCTTGACCTGACTTTGGTTTGGAAAAGCCTGGACCTTACTCAAACATGTAGAGAAAGATGATTGGGCTCTTCCAATTCCCCTGCTTGATCTTTTCATCACCTGGGCTATGTGCTCCTCTGTCCCAACTTTTGCTATAGCCCTGAATGCACTTACCCATGAGTTTTAATTCAGTGGAACTATTCAAAGTGCTACAGAGAGACTGGGAGGCACTTGCAAGGGTGGGTCTGGAGTCTGTGCAGCATTATTTCACATACTTAGGACGTCATGGGCTTGTGGGTGCGGATTTCAGGAGAGCTTTCTCTGTAGGACCTTTGTTGTTCCCAGACAGATGTATCTGAACCTCAGTGGTGCCCACTGATGAATTTGTAAAACCCCGTGTGAGGCCCAGTCAGCATCCCAGAGATGCAGGGGGTATATTATAAGGGAGGGTGTCTGAGCTGGCTTACAAGAAAGCCAGGGGCTCGCCAGCACACCAGCCTCACCAGCCACAACCTGACCTGCCTGCTCCCAGAATAGCATGGGGAAAGTCCGGCTCCAGAGGTACCTGGTCATAGGCTTCACTAGGGACTGAAGCATAAGCACAAGCATTTAATTGAAATATAGAAAAAAAAAAACCACCAGGAAAGGCAACAAGAGGTGTAGAGAGTCACATTTAACAATACAATTATTATTGTAACAGATTTTTAGGTCACTGGGTGGAGGTGACTAGAGAATATCCATGAAAAGGGACGGGAATGGAGTCTTTCCCATTTTTCTCTATGCTGGCCAAAAGGACTATGGTGCAACTGATTAAATCCTATGTACAGTTGAAAACTAAATTGCAATTCTGGTGTTTACAGTTGGAAAATAAGGCACACATTTACAAGATTTCAGTGTTTACAGACATTCTCTAACTAAGTCTGTCTTCCCACCTTACCTCTGTTGTAAATAACCACTTTCTAGATATGGTGTGTAGTAATGCAGATGTAAAATATTTAAACTAATTCAGATAGTCTGCTGTATACTTTGAAGAGCATTAGTTGGGTTAGCTAGTCCAGTCCCTAGACATTAACTTGTAGCTTTATTTTCAGTTCTTTGAGCTATTTTTCAAGTGAGTTAATATTTTCCACATATGGAAGCAGCATTGTATTTCACAGAAGATTAAAGATACAACATGTTAAATCCTTGTCTTGTTCCTGCCATTGTTGTCTGAAAAATGCTGATACTGTTGTCAGTTTTAACTTTTGTCCTTGAAAACTATGCTTTCTCTTCCACAACTGTTCCAGCCTTGCTTTGAAATCCACTTTAAACATCTGCTTTCTCCTTCTGCATTTTCTTTTATTAAATGCTCAGCAGCCTGATTTCTACAGCATTATAAAGGTATGCATTTTCTTACCTCTAATTTTATGTTCAGATTAAGTAAATTCTGATATCTTTTTGTTATTGCTGTCCTTTCTGTAACACACAGCATTTTGTCTTGTGTGTTGGACATTCTGCAGCACGTATATATTGGCTCAGGGAAGAAATAGATCTGGCAAACACAGCATAAAGTAGGAATCGCTAAGTGCTTCCAGCTTAATTAATTTAATTATGTAGCCCAATGATCGATGTAATAAAAATGAAGCATGCAGGCACATTGTTCAGGGAAGCACTGGCATGCAAAGGCTTAGCTTTAGATGTAATTTTTCTTCCCCTTAATTTCTCTGTCTGTCACAGGACTCAAGAGCTTATTACCATTTGCTGAACCAAGTCGCCCCCAAGGGAGATGAGGAAGGCATTCCAGCTATTCCTATTGACATGTCAGGATTAAGGGTAAGATGAGATAAGTTTGGAGTAAATGTCGATATTTTCTGTCTGTTAGTTGCATTGCTGGCCAACACAGGGCTACACTGGGATGTCAGAACAAGCAAATTCTTTCTCGCGTTGCAACATGTTCTTGTATTTCAGAAATCAAAGCTTTCAAAGAATTAAGTTATGTATTTGGATTTTTGTTAAATATTAACTCTGAAACTTCAGCAACCATTTAATCACACTGATAAACTACCAGCATGTAACAAGTGTATTTAAATACATTTATTCATGAATTTCATCAAGCCATCACATTTTATATGGAATATGGCAGTAAAACCAATATGGTGAGATGGTTGAATTGTAGGCAAAATCCATTTGAAAACACAGACTTGCCATTAGTAAAAGTGGGAAAGGGAATACCTCTAAAGCCATCAAGGACCTGCTTTAGCAGGGGGATCCCCACACGGAGAGCCCAGGTGGGTGTGGGTGCTGTGGCGGGCGGTGTGAGGCTGATGTCCCGTTTGTGCCGGGCAGGAGAAGGACGACGTGCAGCGAGCCGAGTGCATGCTGCAGCAGGCCGAGCGCCTCGGCTGCCGCCAGTTCGTCACCGCCACCGACGTCGTCCGGGGGAACCCCAAGCTCAATCTGGCCTTCATCGCCAACTTGTTCAACAAATACCCTGCCCTGCATAAGCCAGAGAATCAGGACATCGACTGGAGTGCCATTGAAGGTCAGGAAAACACAAATATCACATGGTGCACTATGATATTTCCCATGTCAACCCATGTCTCCTTCTGTTCATGGTTCAGTGTGCTGTAAATTCAGTTAGAGTTTCTTCCCAAAACACTTACATGACTGAAGTGTTGTGTTCTGCAGGCCTTTGATTGATGTGTCTGTTGTTTTAGGTGAGACAAGGGAAGAAAGGACATTTAGGAACTGGATGAACTCCCTTGGTGTTAACCCACGTGTAAATCACCTGTACAGGTAAGATGAGGTATTACACTTCCTTTAGATGACAGATACAGACAGCATGTTGTTTGCAAGAACATAAAAACTTTTGGGCCCTCTAAGAATGTATCCTGCTTTGAGTTTCCTAGGAAACTAAGTTTACCTCTGTTAATATTAGAGTTGTGTTTCTTTCTTCTGTTCTTTGGATAATGATATCTCTTTTTTATTGTTTCCAGTGACCTGTCAGATGCCTTGGTTATCTTCCAACTCTATGAAAAGATCAAAGTGCCAGTAGACTGGAACAGGGTGAACAAACCACCATATCCTAAACTGGGTGGCAACATGAAGAAGGTACAAAAAGCTGGACTGGCTCCCGTAGTGATGCCTTGTCCTCAGTGAATGCCTATATTATTTCAAACAGCAATGTGGGTGCTCATGTTGCTCTCCAGTCCCAAGTACAGCATCTTAAATGACTTTTTTGCTTAGTCAGTGGATAATTTTTCATTCTGAAAAAGAAGTATGCATTGGACTCACTTGCTGTGTTGACAGGTGAAAAGTATTTGTCAAAAAGACTTGACAACTTTTGCATCAGTATCTAAAAACTGTTTTTGCAAATCCCTTTTGCTACTGCTTTAAGCACTGATTATAATGCATCTGGACCATGAGGTGCATGGCACCAGCTTAACTGCAGCTGTCTGGATCACTGCCCTGCACATCAAACGAAGACAGTGATGATAAGCATTCTTGATCAGATGCATCAAGAACCGATCACACAGTTGCTGCTAAATAAAAAGCTTTCTCCCGCTATCTGGATGAGTAATTGCATCCAGTTAGACCAGAGCCATCAACCGATCTAAAATACTGGCTGGGACACTAATCCTTTGTCTCAGTGCAATGCCATGATGCTGGAGGCACCCATGAGCCATACATTTTTATTTTCCAGGGCTATCTTCTTTTCAGGCCCTGATAATGAAGGATAGGAGTTTCTTCTATGTTAACTGTTTACCATGGAATTTTTGGGATGGATCTGCCTGCTGGTCATCAAACAGCTGTTTTATCAAAGAGCCCCAGAGTTCCTATTTGCCTGGGAGGATCTGGGCTGAGTGATCCAAAGAATTTAAAGTAACAGTGTCTTGTCTTCTTTCTTTTTTTTTCTATATTTTTGAACTGCACCAATTGACCCTGCCATCAACAGCTTGAAAACTGCAACTATGCAGTGGAGCTGGGAAAGAATCAAGCCAAATTTTCCCTTGTTGGCATTGCTGGGCAAGATCTGAATGAAGGAAACCGTACGCTCACGCTGGCCTTAATCTGGCAGTTGATGAGAAGGTAGGTCAGCCAGCCACGAGCTTCAGAGCACTTGGGTATGCTCAGTTTGCATTGCAATAGTTTCCTGATGCTCTCACTGAGAAGGCTCTACAGGCTACAGCCTTCTCACTCCTCTGTTTGCACTTAAATGGCCAAGGCAGAGTGACTTTTTGCTCACTCCTAGTTAAGGATGCGATCACAGCACATCTTGCGGGCAAGGCCATTACAGTCAGCTCATGCAGAAGATTATTATTGTCACTATCTGTATAGCAAGAATAAATGTTTATTGCATGGAAGACAGGAGAAGAAGTTAAAAGGTCTCTGTATCAGGCAATGGGGACAATGTCCCAGAAACAAGGAATTGATGCGGAAGTTTTGTAAACTGCTCCCTGAAGTGGGCACAACTCAGTACCTCTCCCCATTTTAATGCAATTCTCTGTGTGTTCATGTTTCTGTGTTTAAGAGTGCCATAACTGAGAGTAAAGAGACACAGTAGTTAGGAACTGAATACAACTAAATTCAGACTATAGAAAAAAGTATAGGTTTATGAGTAAGGTAATTAAAATAGGGATGAGGTGACTGCTTACTATCAGTTTGGGATATCTTTCCAAGGTGTATGCTGAGATATAAGCAAAATATTCCAGGCTTGTTTTATGCCAAAGGTCAGTCTCAGGTGAGCAGAAGGATTCCCTTCTATCTCTAAAGTCAATGATTATTTTTTACTCACTATGAGAATGACTCATTTACAATGAGATACATTGAGGGACCTTCCAGAAATTTTAAGTAATTGAACTTTTAACACTCCCAAACCAGTGATTAAGGAATTGGGGATGAATTAAACTCATTAGATTAATTGTTGTGTTGTAATATAAATCATATGCACTGTATGTGTGAGGCAGAGGAATATCAAATCATTGGGATGATCCCAGTCGAGCTGTGCACATACAGGACAGTTCTGAGGTTACAGCAGACTTTGAGCAAATATCCTGGCTTCCCTCTTAAGGTACACCCTGAATATCCTTGAAGACATTGGTGGTGGAGAGAAGGTCAATGATGAGATCATTGTCAGCTGGGTCAATGAAACACTGACTGCGGCCGGCAAGGATTCAACCATCTCCAGTTTCAAGGTACAGATTTTTTCAGAAGTCTCTACTTAGAAATCTCTTATTCAGTGTGTTTGTGCATATGTTATATAGATGTGTGTATGCATATACACACACACACACATTATAACTCACTACATAGCTTGATTATTTTTCATTCCCTTTTAAACGCATGTTCAAATACACGGGTTTTATTCAAGGGACTTTATTGTGAAAAAGTAATAGAAATACGATATGAAAACAACAGGAAACACCTTGGATTCCAGTTTGGCGTGGGAAATCAAAGGATGGAGACAGGAATGATAACTGGAATTAAGCAAGAACTGCTGTGTTGTTGGTTATGAATCAACAGCAATTACAAATGATAGAATTAAAATGAACAGTAGCGATACATTTATAACCATATATAAATGGTAGTACCATTCAGAGGTACCTTGCCCTATTTTGCAAACACAGAGATGGACCAACTCTAGAGAGCTTCCAATTCCGCTAACGTATCTATGACACTTCCCAAGCTAGGGAACACTCAGTGGATATAAATCAGCAGTTTGCACCAGGCAAGAACAGATCCATCAAACTTCACGTAATGAGTTCAGGAATCACACAGCTGGTCCCCCTCACACCTCCCATCAGTAGATTTCTATCAGTGTCATCTCCCCACAGGAAGCAAATGCACTAGCCCTGAACCCCATCTTTTGCTTTAATGGTATTGTATTCTATGACAAGGTGACCTGCTTAATGGATGAGGGAAAGGCTGTGGATGTTGTCTATCTGGGTTTTAGTGAAGCCTTTGACCCTGCTTACCGCAACACTCTCCTGGAGAAACCAGCTGCTCATGGCTTGGACAAGTGCACTGTTTGCTGGGTAAAAACTGGATGGCCAGGCCCAGAGAGTGGTGGTGAACAGAGTTACATCCAGCTGCTGGCCAGTCACAAGTAGTGTCCTCAGGGCTCAGTGTTGGTGCCATTTAACATTCTTATTGATGGTCTGAACAAGTGGATCAAGTGCACCCTCAGTCAGTTTGCAGAGGACACCAAGCTGGGTGAGAATGTTGATCTGCTGGAAGGCAGGAAGGCTCTGCAAAGGGATTTGGACAGGCTGGATTGATGGACCAAGGCCAGTTGTATGAGGTTCAATTAGGCCAAGTTCCAGGTCCTGCACTTGGGTCACAACACCCTCATGCAGCGCTACAGGCTGGGGGAGGAGTGGCTGGAAAGCTGCCCAGCAGGAAAGGACCTGGAGTGCTGTTCGACAGCAGCTGAACGTGAGCCGGCTGTGTCCAGGTGGCCAAGAAGGCCAATGGCATCCTGGCCTGTATCAGCAATAGTGTGGCCAACAGGACCAGGACAGTGATTGTCCCCCTGTACTCGATGACACCTTGAATCAATCCTTTGTCCAGTTCTGGGCCCTTCACTACAAGAAGGACACTGAGGTGCTGGAGTAAGTCTAAAAGGCAACAAAGCTGGGAAAGGGTCTGGAGCATAAATTCTATGAGGAGTGGCTGAGGGAGCTGGGGGTATTTATCCTGGAGAAAAGGAGACTCAAGGAAGACCTTGTCACTCTCTACAACTGCCTGAAAGGAGGGTTGTAGCCAAGTGGTGTTCAGTCTCTTCTCCCAGGTAATAAGTGACAGGATAGGAGGAAATGGTCTCGAGTTTGGAAATGGCCAGGAAATGTTTAGATTGGATATTAGGGAAAATTTCTTCCCTGAAAGTGTTGTCAAGCCCTGGAACAGGCTGCCCAGTGGAGTGAGTCACCATCACTGGATGATTTAGAAAATGTGTAGATGTGGTGCTTAGGGGCATGATTTAGTGGTGGACTGGGAAGTGCTAAGTTAAGGATAGTCTTGATCATAAAAATCTTTTCCAATCTAAATGATTCTATGATGTTTCATCCTTTGGGTTAAAAAAAGTCCTTGAAAGCGTTCTTAGTATCCTTAGATAAAAACATTCTTCTAAGCAGCCCTTTGTGAAGATCTAAATGGTATTTGACTGAACTGACCATTGCTTTTGAGTCTAGACTCTGGCTTTGTGGGAGTTCTGTCATCCTGTTCTTGCATTTAATTTTATTTTTCATCTATGCAGGACAGCAAAATCAGCACCAGCATGCCAGTGCTGGATCTCATTGATGCCATTCAACCAGGATCAATCAAGTATGACCTCTTGAAAACAGAGGACCTGAATGATGAGGAGAAACTAAATAATGCTAAGTATGTTTCTGCCAAGTGGCACTTAGCATGAGTTACCTTCACAGGCTTGCCTAACTCTGTCTTTGAAAACTGCTCTGCTGTCATTCTCATCTGGCACAACCTCAGTTGAGAAATACCATGAGTTAGAAGCATGAAGGCTAGGAGTTAGGTAGTAAAAAGACTATCAATAGAAATGGAGTGTGTAATGTTGTAGTTCCCGCTTTATAAATCCCTTGAAAGGATTAAAATCACTTGGCTTCACAAGCTCCTATTTTCTCATATTAAATTTCAAATTCTTTCAGAGGTCAGGGAACAATGCCAACAATAGTCAGCCAGGGAAAACAGTGATTAGAGGTCATGATAGCTCTTTAGTCACCTACAGGTGGAACAAGGGCATATTTAAGAGAGAGGGGGGAGGACAGGATTCATGCCTGGAAAACTGGTTCTGTAGATGTGGATATTGATTTTTTTTCCCTGAATGCAAACCATTTCCTAGCAGAGAGTCAATTCTGGGGGCATGTCCCTCTCCTTTCAGAGTTACACAGATCACCTCCTGGTCTGATCATCAGTTTAACTTCTCCTTTTCTATGCAGTAACTACAAAGGAGAAAAGGATGACTATAAAGCAATCAGAGCTGCCATTATTTTTGTAAAGACTTTTCCCACTGTTCTTTTCCCCTTCCATTTCCTACCACCTGTTCTCTTTCTTTTCTTGCAATCCTATGTGTGCTTGTACTTTATTTTTTCATTCCTCTGCTGTTCTTTTCCTCATTTCTCACCCCCATTCCCCCACGCTCCCAATGTTTCTCTGCATTTTGGAGAAAATTTCACAAACGTATGTGCTCTGAAGTGGGAAGAACCTGGGATTTTCTAGCTTTTTTAAATGAAAAAATAGAGAAAAGAGACAAACCCACTGGAGAACAGCCAGTGTCTCTGAGCAGGGAAATGGGAATGTCAACTTGCACATTTTGGTTATGACTGAAACAAGTCTCCAAATGTTAATTTCCAACAACACTGATCTCCACTGACATCAGCCTTCTGCTTCCATCCTTGCAAGTTTGTTTATGTGCTAAGTCTGAATCTCAGAGACTGAGGGGGAGCAAGAGCAGAATGGCAGGTTGTGAGAATAATCTTTCAGGGCATGGAAGATCAGATGTTTCATACCAGTATCTGACCTGCAGTCTCCCGTCCTGCAGGTAATCAGAGCTCTAACCATCAGGGAATGCACTCTACCTTTTATTAGAAATGTAGTTCTTTATGAACCTATCTCATATATTCCTATAGAAAAGTTTAACTTTGGTGTATCAGTGAAACCCACTCTGGTATTGATCATGTAAAACACTTATCAGGGGGAAAAGTAATGCTACTGCACTAATTTCTGTCTTTATTTTTCCTTTTTTTTCCCACCCCTGCAGATATGCCATCTCTATGGCAAGAAAAATTGGAGCAAGAGTCTATGCCCTCCCAGAAGATCTGGTTGAAGTAAAACCCAAAATGGTCATGACAGTGTTTGCTTGCCTTATGGGAAAAGGCATGAAGAAAGTTTAAAGCACAAAAGACTTGCACTGTGCCTGTTATTCACCCTTTAGATTCCTTCAAACTGGATGCTGTTCTCTGTATCAAAGAAATATGCAGGGTGCTCATGCTTTTAAGGCATGAATGTTATACATGATTCCAGATCATACAGAAGTCGTGTATTCACGTGTATCCAGGAAATATTTTTTTGAACAGTAATATGTGCTTGATTTCTTTGCCTTATTTTCCACTTTGCTAGATATAACCATTTCATATCCCTAAATAAGTTTTAGACACTGAGGCCTAAGTATATCCATTCGTTAATGGATACCAGGATTTTCTGTGAGAGGCCTTTTAGAGACAGCTTTTAGGACTATGAAATGTTATACTCTGCCTCTGCCTGAAAATGTTGTCATGCTTTTCGTAACATTTCTGTCATACTTACCTTCAGTTTGCACCTGGGATAACAAAACAGGTTTCCCCAAGCCAATGCAAGTAGTAGTGACTGTATTTTTGGAATGGTAGGATCCTCTGAGGAAATTCTTGTGGAAAGAAAGAAGTGTTTGGTGTCTGTGATGTGTTGCTGGTATGTAAACTGAGCAGTACTTTTCCCTGCAAGCTGTGCCTCTGCCATCCATGGCATTACTCACAGATTACATTACTGCTCACCAGAAAAAAACACATTGCAGCCTGGTCCTCCAAGAACACCCAAACTCTGGAACCTTTGCAACAAATATTCTCCAAAGGATAATTCACTTTTATGTCATAATACTCTTAAAAAAGATGGCAAAGCACGATAGAAATGAAAACCATGTTAAAGAAACTAAGGGAATGTACTCAGTAGCAATACAATGAAAAGTGAACCAAAGGGATGCAGAATGACATATTTATGTAGTCAATAAAAATTAAACTCTGTTAACTTCACAGACTTGCACTCAAGGGGCTGTGGCTCTGATTCAGGAGAGCATTTATACCTGTGCTTGCATAAGAAACACATATTAAAATGCTTCCCTGAACCCAGGCTGGGATCCTCAACAGAGCTAAATCAGCTTTGCTTTGCAGCTAACAAGGCACTGTCAATTTGCCTCAGTTGAGGACCTAGCCCTGTCTATGAATAGTCAGTGGGATATATTTGCACTGAATCTCTTCCTTGGCATGAGACATTTATGGGCCTTTATGTGGATTTTACTGTTGTGAAATGCAGAAGGAGGGAATTTTGCCTTAATGCAATCCCGTTGACACAGTCTCAGTTCTCTCCCTCTTGCCTTCCCTTTCCTCCAGCCCTTCAGAATTGCCTTAATAAAGAACCAATATTCAATGACATGAGAAGTCTCTCCAAATAAAATGTTCTATAAAGCCAAATGTGTAGTCCTTGCTTTTAGTAGTGGATGTGCTAGTCGGTGTGTGTCATAGAGCTGAAATGGGGACAGAGGTAAAAATCATCTGTGGGCTCACTGAGAATATGTCTTCTGTATTGTTATTGAAACCACAGATTGCAGAGAATTGAAAGAATTATTTCCTAGGCCATTTCTGAAAATCCCACCTGAGACACTGCCAAAGATGGGACGCTGTGCTGGCTGGACTTGCAGTATGATTTCCCCATTTGGTGCAATGCTTGACATCCTCTTCCTTTGCCCAGGTGCCCATAAACTTTGCTTCTTTAAGCATTCTGAAATGCAAATATGCTGCTTTGTTTCTGCAGTAATGGCCAGATCCTTCTCCCGGTCAGGTCTGATTGCCCTTTTCCTCTTATGAACCTATGCATTTAATACAGGATGGGAAAACCACAGCATCCTAAGACCCATTCTGTCTGGTCCTGGTATTTCCCAGTGCTGGCAGAGGAGAGAACATCCAAAGTGTTATACAATGGAGATGTCACCCCAGCTTACTGCTCAGGAAAGTGGAGTTATCAGGCCATGGCCCCTACACTACTCCTCCTCTTTTCAGGTATAGGACCTGCTGTTGCCAGAGAAGAGGGGTGGCGCTGAAAAGGCAGCTGCTCTCCCCTTGTGATTGACTTGGGAGTCCTTCACAGGTAAACCAGAGAGAGGAAACTGTGACTGCAGCACATCTGTCAGGTGGGATGACCATGTCTTGTGCATGTGTGTTTGCAAAATGAAGGGGCCATGTTTTGTTGGATAAACGATGTAGATCTGAAAGGACTGGGTAATCCTGTCTGAAGACAGCCCTGCTTCAGGTTCCTTGTTTCAGAGAGATGGTTTCACCCCAGACTCAGAGGCAGTCATGAAGGATGAAGGAGATGGCAGATTGGAAATGGCAGCAGGACCAGGGTGAGAAGGATGGCTTTTCCCTTGATCCCAAAAGAATGTAGGCATTTGCCATCCCCAGAGAGCAGAAGGGATTTTCAGGCATTTTTCCTTCACCAGCTCTTAGCAACTCAGCTTTTTGCACAGGGGTAGGATTTTTAGAGGAGTCTGCTGAGATAGGCAGAGAGAGGAGGCTTCCATACATCATGCATTTCCACTAGGCAAGATGTAGGCCTTCAGGGGCCCTGGAGACTGAAAGCTGCCTCTGCCTCAGGCTCTGGAGAGAGGCCAGGTGATGTACGGTGTTATTTGAATCATGTTTTGTGAAAGGGGCTGCTTTTCCTCCTCCTCAGCATCCCAGCGCCGGAGCCGGGCACCGTGGCACGCAGCCCTCCCCGCTGCCAGCCCTCTGCCCGCGGGCTGCTCTTGGCACAGCACGGCCGAGTGCCAGCCCGCGGCTCTGCAGCGGGGAGAGCTAACCACGAGATGGCACTCACTCCACCCGGAGCTCTGGAGACTGGCAGGCGTGAGGGCCGGCAGCGCGATCCTCTGAGAAACGGAGGGAAAATTGGGTACTTAACCCTCGGCACAGCGCCAGCACACGCCAGTGCGCAAAAGCGAGTGAGTGCTGTTGGCAGGGATGCTGTAGTGAATACCTACCAGATATTCAGCCCTGTCTCTGGACTCTCACTGGAAAAACCAATCTGTCATGGCCCTGAAGGCGTGGGCATAGCTACATTCTGGTACAGGAGTATAAATATTTTCACTTTTCAGTGCATTTGTTTAATCGAGTATTCTTATTTACTTAATGGACTTGAGGTTTTGCTTTCATTAACTGGCAATAGCAGCCTGTAATAAAGGTCTCTCTCAGCAGAAGCTGAAGGGGTTAAGCCTATGACAAACATTACCAAAAATACCCACCAGGATCTGGAATTTTTTGCTGTTGCTTTCCTCGAACTTTTTCCATCACTCTTAGAGAAAGCAGCTGTCTTTGGGATTCACTCCCAAATCAAGCTGGCTTTGTAAGCACTTCCATTATTGATTTTCATTGCACAATTAATCATAATTTTCAATGCTTCAAAAAGGCTTAAGCATTCATACGAATAAAAATAAAGCATCAGCATTTAGACTAACTAGGAGAAAAAACCATGAGGGCAATCAATCCATATGCCTCAGGGTACAGTCTGATCACCAGATGGACTCAGAAGGAAATATCCCCCCACAGTGTAGTAAAGCATAATTAGGTGTATGATGAGGATTTTACACCTTCTTGTAAATCATCTATCCTAGCTAGAAATCATCTGCTCTGGTCTTAGAAAGGGGACAGCAAGCAGTATGGCTCGCTGCTGTGCTCTTGTACAGATAAGGCTGTTTCTATTTCCTCCAGAACTGGAACTGAACCAAAACCCCAACCTGACATCACTCGTTCTTCTAAGTGCAGCTTAATTCTGTTATAAGCCTTAATCACAAACTTCAGGTCTTGCTGTCCACTGCTGCCTAAATGAGCAGAAGCTTTAATCTGGCTTCTGCTTGGAAAATAGGACCCTGTCTCTGTCAGATGGCTGCCAAAAGCACATGAGCAGCACTGGTCCTACAGCAAGTACTAGCTACTGCTGCTTCCAGCTTGATGGAGAAATGGATCCCGGTGCCTCTGGTCTTGCAAACCCATATGCTGAGTTGCTCAGAGTCAGCTCTCTATTTTCTCCCACTTCTGGCAGCCTCCTCCACCATATGAAGAACAGACTCGTCAAGAATTTGGAAGCATTTTCCTTCAGGCTGCTCAGCCACTTAAACCTAGTACTTTTCAAGCAAGCAGACAAGGCAAGCAGCAGAGACTAGCACCACTGAATGCCTAACTCTCATTGCCTGCTGTGTGGTGAGTCACTTTGGAGCTAACATTTTTCCACAAACCTAAAAAGCTGTTCATTAAGCAGAACACGAATCAGAGGAGCACTGTGTACTGGTAGGGTGGCATCTGTGGACTTGGTACAGCTTAATGTGAGATAACTCTGAATTAGGACCAAGCTCACATTATAATGCTCTCATTTTTTAAATAATTGTCAATCAGTGCTCAGTGACAGCTCTCTTCTGCCACCAGGAAAACTGTGTCATTCCCCTGACAATTCCTTTGCTGCTCTGAAAGTAACACACGTCTCTGATCTTAGTTCTCGCTAAGTAAAATGATTGTATTTATAAAGCACTGTTTTTCATTGCACCTCATTTACTTTTTGTGCCCTGATGACTTTTTAAAGGTAACAGTGCTTTATGGGAAACCTAATTTGTTCCCAGAATGCAAATTACTGTTACTATTCCAGATCCATGATAAATTGTCCAAAACTGAGAAAGGCCAGAATTCACACAGGCCATGTGCTCATGGGTAATACTATGTCTGAAATCTGTGAAAAGAGCAGAAATCTACATAACCAATCATGCCTAGACACACTGAACTCCCTCAGGACAGGCACTCATTTAGTGCATTTGTTAAGGATCTAAGGAAATACAGCAATGAATATCTGTAAATGCATAAAGCACAGAGAGGAGCCCCACACATCCACTCGGGAAATCTCCTAGCAGGTGATTCACATGTGTGGTGCTGCTTTGATTCAAACAGGCAGAAAAGCAACGTCCCATTGCCAGGCATCTCTGGCAGCCTGTGAAGTTTTCCTCGTTTTTCACTGCAGTTAAGAAAACTGAACACCTCAGAGCACATGTGCATTTGTCACTTAAGTGGGGAGATACTCTGAGCAGACCCTCAGCAATGTGCCTTCCCTTGTTTTTGCAGCCCTGGAGCAGAACACCCTGCATGTCTGGGAGGTGGTGGACAAGCCTTAGGAGTATCAGCCTCGCTGTGCCTTCTCCTCAAGGTCTGTGTTTGCTTGGGTGTCAGTGAAATCATCCTGTGGTTAAGTAATGTGACAGTGAAAGGCTCAATCAGCCACAGCAGGGTAAAATAATATATATTCCTGAGGAGGGATGCAGGCCCTGCCCACCAGTCCCACATCCACTGCTCGCTGCACTGTCAAATCACGACTGGCATTAGGGAAATGTGGCTTCAGTGTCCCATAATGGTTCTCAGACCTACCTGGGGTGATGCTGTCCATGTAGTGATCAGACCTTGCATGAGAGTCAAACGCCTCTAGAAAATCTGCGAATCTGTAGAAACTTCCCAAATTTGTGGTTGGAGCCAGATTCTAGAACAGTGATGGGTGTCTCTGCAGTGTGGATCTGCTTGAACAGACTGATGGTGGTGGGGGCCACACCAGCTGAGACGGGTGAATAAAAGAGGGCAGCAGCTTTGCTCTATGGAGTTTCTCTTCACCAGCATCCTCAAACAGGCCCTGGCATCCTTCAAACAGGTCCCAGCAATCTCGAAAAGCCCAAAGGAAGAGTCCACTCTTCTAACCTCTGCCAAATGCCATGCAAGAAATGTGAGCAAGTGCAAAGAGTGCAAAGAAGAAAGAAAATTCTTTTGATCCAGTCAGAGACAGGCAGAACACATCAGTGCTCCAGGGCTAATTGCATGCTGGATATGTGCACACATAACCTTTGTACAAAGAGAGGGAGACAGGTGTTCATCCATTGACATGCAACTTGACCAAAGTGTCCTTTCTGTAGGAGGCACTTAGACATCTTCCTCAAGTGCTCAGTGGTTCTGCTTGGAGTGCTCCTGGGACTCTCTTTGATATCCTTTGTTTACCAAAACTAAACATGCCTTGCAAGTGCGCCTTGTTAAGACACTGGCAAATAAGTCAATGTGTACTGGCAAAAGGAAAGCATGAGTCACTTGGACAACATGTTGTTTGGGTGGTAATTTATAACAGACCTTCAGGAAACAGAGCTCATGGAGAAAGTGTTTGAACAGTACAGACACCTTCCTACTTACCCCAAACCATGCATACACGACAACGTTTCCCTCTGCTAACCCAGGACAGCTGACTAGAAAAGAAAGTAAAATTAAAAAAATAAACAAATAAAATAGGTTGGCACCACAGAGTCCTCAAAAATGCCAAGGAAACAGGTATTTTCAGCCTCTGCTCATGCCTATCAGCCATGATTGAAACATACTGCTGAGGTCTGTTTCCTCCCAGGTTAATCCATCATTTTCTAGCATAGGCAGCATCTGATTTTTATATTTGAGAATGATGTGAGGGAGAAATGCCAGAACCACAGAAATTTAGACATAGTCCAGATTTTCCCATCCTGGTGGTTTCATGGACTGCAAAATTGTTTCCTGAATGAAATAACAGAGGTTGGTGACATTGGCCATGTATGTAAATGATCACAGTGTCCTACAGAGATTAATTGGTTCATGAATAAAGATGAGGAGCTGAGGTGTGCAGGGAGAAATCATTTATCAATTATATGCCTTGGAAAACTGAAAGATGATGCGGCCTTAACGGCTGAATGGGTTTGAAAGGGGGACTTGTAAATTGAGTTCTAATTCTGCTCTGCCACATTCATAATAAAGAGCTGTTACACTAATTGCATCCTTGTGTGTCTCATGAGCAGCAGCACTCAGCTGCATCACACAGTGAGCAACAGAGATCAGAGTTTAGTTAGATTTTAGTCATCCTCTGCCTCATGTGGGAAGGGTGCTCGCTGGTTACCTTTGGCCTCATCAGTAGTGATAACGCATGAAAAAATGGCAAGAGCCTATCAACAATTTTCATTAGATTATTTTGCATTTTAATCTGAATTTAAAGAACCAATAAGGACAGCACAGACTCGCTTGGCTTTTATGTTCTGCTTCAGTCACATGAACGCATCAGCACGATTACCCATCCCTGGAGGGACTCCCTGATTAACTGGAAACAAGAGGATTCTGGAGGATCAAAACCATAACAGACTATGCTAATTCCAAACAAGAAAAAGGATCTGAGGGATGTGGCTGCTGATAACAGCTGACCTCTGCTCCTCCTGCCCTTTCTGAGTGCTTGTTAACAGGTTTACTGTTACAGACAGCACCTGCCTAGCATGGGCTTTAGCACACACTGACATACAGACTCAGATCTGAGAATCTTGATGAGACTCGTTGTTTAAAATCTTGGTGCTGGATACTGTGCAAGCCCCATGATCAAAGAGGACAGCCACACTTAGGTCCTGGTTGAGTATAAAGGAAATCTCATGACACTTGGGTTGCTGAAAACCAGGGGTGCCACTGATGGGAGTCACTGGAGATTACTCAGTGGCCCTGCTGCAACTGCTCGAGACCATCTGGCTGCAGCAGTTCAAGAAGTTTGTCCTTTGACTTGTTTTATCTGACAACTTTCCAGGATCTGGCTCTCTTTCACTAAAAAGAGCAGCCTGCAGGAGTCCAGCATGATGACCAGGCACAGCCCAGCATCTCAGCATGTGCTGGTGCAGAGGCAGCTTGAGCAACGAGAGATACCCTGACTTCACAGGGACATGGATGCTGGCCACCTCTGCTGCCACTGTTTTGAGCACTGACATCTTAAACCATCACACAAAAATGTGCCAGAGCCTGGTCTGGCTGAGGTACAACACCCAGTCTCTGTCCAGGAGACACTGGTGTTGCTACATGTGAAGGTGCAGAGGGAGAGGAGAGATAGCGTTCAGCCAAAGGAGTGAAGACATCTCTTTAGAACTGCCTTTGAAGTGTGACTATATTTTAAAAAGCAATATAATGATGGCATCAGGAGGCTATATATATTGCCAGTGCTAACTCCCAGATGCAAAATTTTCAACAAAGAAATCAAGAGAATACTCTTAATTATCTGCTCTGAAAACTAAGACCTGCTCATCCCTCTTTAAATGAAAGCCCGTGCATTTCCCAAAGCTGTTCTAAACCAACACAACTGAAATTGCCCCCCATTAGTACAAGGCTTCCAGTCATATTTGCTATGGCAACACTTGCAAGTATCAGGTCAGCATAGCCCGTGGACTACCCAGTGGAGAAGGAATAATTAATCCAGGTGCAGCAAAATCTTTGAACTCCGACAGAATTTTTGATCAAGCAGCTCTTCACCAGGGAATGCTGACTTAGCAGAAGCTAAAGGGGTTGCTGTAAAAGATCAGTTTTGATGAATTTCTCAAGTAGAGAAAAATAAATTTGTTCAAGACAAGAGGATTTCAAATCTCTAATTCAACTAAAATGTCACCTTGCAACAGTTTCTAAATTCAATGTTATTTCCTCCATGTTTTAAAAACAGAGTGTAGAAATGCAAGCTAATTTTCAATAAAATAATTAAAATGCCTTGGAAAAAATAAAACAACAGCTAAAATTCTCAAAATGAAATGTTTTTATTAACTCAATTGTTTTTATAGTTGCCCTTCACAGTGTTTTTTAAGACTGCATTTTTCTTCCCAGATAATCTGGGAAATACTTCCCAGGTACTCCGAAGTCCTTGAAGTTTATTAAAAGATTTACTGCTGCAGGTAGAGTTTCCTCAAACACCCATTTAAATGTTTTTTTGTATGAAATATTTCCTGTGCATTCCAGAAACCAAAAAGCAAGCAGGAAATCAATAGCTTCCAAACACTGTGTGAACTGTCTCTGCAATAAACTGGAGAATCTGCTGGAAAAACAACCAACACTCAAAAATGTCTGACAACTACTGTTTGTCTAAAACTTTCTTCTTGGGTAGACAGCAGAAGGTGTTCTCTTTTCCCACCTAATTAGCACTCTAAGACATGTAGAGATATGATCCTTTCCTTTCCTGCCATTAGAGCAACCCAACTCCATTGGCTTTTCAATCTCTTCTGTTAAACCTAGCTCAGTAGAACAAATTTGTCTTCATATCTGTGCATGAAACATTTCCAGATGAAAGTGTCTGGATGAGCAAGTTTTGTTCTCCTGTATTTTATCTTTATTTGACAGCTTCCTTTTGCCTGTGTGAAGAAAGAGCATCTGAACCACTGGTTTAAAAATCAACCCTTCTGGCAGAGTGCTGCCCACGTTCTGGGAATGGCCTCTGTACCTTACCAGAACTTCCTATTTGTTTGAACAACATCTAGAAAAGATAAAATAAGAACTACAAAATCTAGGTAAAGCATCAATGGTTTCACTTCCCATGAGCCTTTCCTTGCTTTTCCTTTTGGTGTCTGGTTTGTGCTCAGCTCCAGTTTGGGGATTTTCAGTCTTGATGTATTTTCACAGAGCCATTAACCCAAGCGTACTCACTGGGGAGCATGATTCACCTCTGCTGACTTCAGCCATCTAACACTCAGCTGTCTGGCTTC
This sequence comes from Orthonyx spaldingii, assembly GCA_013397795.1. NCBI lineage: Eukaryota > Metazoa > Chordata > Aves > Passeriformes > Orthonychidae > Orthonyx > Orthonyx spaldingii. Next base: position 466,742 of record VZTJ01002438.1, read on the forward strand.
TTAAGACAGGGCTGCTCTTTCGTTTTTGACAAAATAATAAAAAAAAGCCCCAGGGCTGTATTTTACTTCCAAAGGCCTGGCTGCCTGCTTAGCTGGAGAATTGGCTCTGATCCAGACCACTCCAGAGATGTTCCAGAGGACGTTCATGGATGCAGTCTAGTCTGCATTACTTAACCTTAGCTTCAGGGCTTGTTCCTAGGCATTTTTCACCCAGAGGTATAGCTACACCTAGAGCATCAAATAATTTAGTTCCTCCATTCACACCCAGGTTTTGGCTCCCTGGTGTCCCCATTACCTACATATTGATTCACTCCTCAGTCCTCTTCTGGAATGAATTCCCTCTGGAAGAGGATTTAAACCAGGATAATAAGCCGTGTCTTAATCAAATTTGGATTTGTTGTTCAAGCACAGAACCTAGATGGAGATCATCTGTTCTGGACATGCCAAATTCACACAGCTTTTCAGCATGTCCTGTATGGATAACTGTGGATAGAGATAGGGGAAGCAAATCCTGGGGGCATGCAAAATTTAATAATAATGAGATGAAGAGTCACTTGTACTTTTTGTTGAAAAGCTAACCCAGTATGACATAAGGAAGATACAGATGTCAAAACACCACAAAATGTCTCACTTGCTTCTTGGTTTCTCCGCTAGCAAATGCCAGGAAAAGAAGCTTTCCTGTTCAAGATTTTTCTGTTTGGACTTAACCTCATTCCCACTGCTCTGAACCAGATTCATAGCTGGCTGTGATGTCTTATGAGAGAGCAGGATGCAGAGCACGCTGCTGGACCTCCACAAATATTAGAGGATCACAAAAGCTTTGTGCTTGGTGTTCTTTCTTATGTCTGTGGTTCATAACTGCAATAAAGTAACACAAAGGCTGAGATGACAAAGTGATTTGTCAATATGAAAATGTCCAAAATGTATTTTATCCTCTCGTACATGGATGACATCAATATGAGCAGCACCTCCCCAGGGAGCTCTGTCATATTGACTTAGCCACCAGGACCTAGGGCTTGAAGTAAGAGGCAGTATTAAATTTTAACTACTCTTTAAATAACATTTTAAAAATCAATAATGTGGGTCCTGAAACCTTGACTTTCCTATTGCATTTGGTTTTGTTGTAGATGCCATGAAGATGAAGTTTTGCCTGCTCTTTTTTACCCTTTTTATCTTGGTTCAAGAGAAGCACGCCTTTACTATTCCAAGGTAATTATCTACAGAAGCTACTGGGTTTTTAGTGTGTGGCGTGTGGGACAGGGAATGTATTGGTGCAAAATAATTCCGAGTTGCATGAGAAAACGTTTGTCAAAGGCTGACATATATTTATTGCCCTTGTAATTGGATATGTGGTTCAATTTAACATAAAGATGGTGGGGGAAATAAAATTGTTTTAAGTCTTCTTTGCATCCATAAATCCTATGTTTTTAATCATATTAAGACTACTCTTTTTGGTCTAAGTGCAAATCAATTCTGTTCATTCAGTACTTCTGAATGCCAATAAAGGGCATTTTGAAACTTAATGGGAAAAAATAATTTGCTTCATTTGCCTTAAAACAAGATCTTAAATGAATTACTTCTTGGGGTAGAAAGAGAAACCATTTCAGAAAGTGCTAACAATCTGTTTTCTTTCCAAAGCAACTTTTATGATTGTTTTTCCAGGCATAAATCATTTTTGAATAACCATTTGGTATTTGCACAATGTTTCAGAAGCAGCTTTATTGTTACCTATTGATAAACTTCAGAAATGCCCTGGAACCAAATGCTTTCTTAAAACATGAGAACATATGTCAGAGATGAAGACAGGCAAAGTGCTTTTATTTTCTGCATCTACAACTGGTTTAAAAACCTGAAATGTTTTAATAAGTAGAACTAAAAGGTTAAGTTCCTCATGTGGTGATTTTAAGCAAAGCTGAACAACCTAGGATTAAATACAACTTGGTCCCAGAACTAAAATACCTACACAAATAAAACGTGAATTATTTCTCATAGCCCTTCTGTGATTTTGCACCACTCTGCAGACCAGTGAGAGGTGAACACCACTGAGTTCATGCCTTAAAAAGAGGATCTTTCCTCTCCCTTTGTGTTACAATCATATTTTGTTGTGGATTGCTATGGAGGTGGGAGGGTTAAAGTAGGGGGAAACAAACATGGCTTTAGGTCAGTGGAACAATATTGTTCTGTGCTACTTGAAGGTTTATTTATTTCATGGTTAAATAAAACACTGAATATCTACTTTTAAAGATTATAGCATTTCCCACTGGAAAGCAGACGCCTAACCCTTCCAGTCCCAGTTACGAAAATGGCTAAAATAATGAGATTCATCTGACTATATGAAATTTTTACACAGCTCTGCGTGGGAGCAAGTCTCCTTCACCTTTCTGTACAGCTAGTGGGGAAAAATATGTGTGTTTAGATGGCAATTCATTCCAGGTTAGCACACACCTAAATTAACTCAGGTTAACCAGACCCCCAAAGCACCTGTTTCCTTACTAAGACAGTGCCTAGCTCAGATGAAGATATCAAACCCATCCAAAATGAACCAAAATGTATCTTACTCACTTTGTCATAGTTATAGGGTAAGACCTGAGTATTGCAGTATGGGGATGGCAGCTGGACTTCTATTTACCAAGAGGTAAGAGGGAGAGGAAAAACAGATGGGGAACAGTGACAGAGCCCAGTGTGACTCTGACAGAAAGCTGGAGAAAGGGAATGAGAAGGATCTTTTCAAGGACAAACTCAAAAAGCAATGAGGAAAGCAGGGCATGAGAACAGAAAGAAAAGAGGTGTGTTTAAGATGACCAGGTCCAGCTGTACAGGGGCAGCAGGCAGGACAAGGAAGCTGTGAGTAGTGAGTTATTTCTGAGCTTGGTATAAGGATAATAATTAAAGCTTGTGTCTGGGTGTTTTCTCCAAAGAGTGGGGCAGAAGACAGATGAAAGAGGGCATAATGCCAAATCAAAGTAGAAGAACTGAGAAGGGCAACAACTACAGTTTTGGCTGTTAATACTCGCCACACTGAAGTGCAGGGGCAGAATTTTGATCAGCTTATTCAGTGTATTGAGGTCCTATCACAAGAGCTATAGAGGAATCGTACCACCTGTTCAATACTTACCACACTCAAGTGAAATATTTGTGTGACAAATGGTGAGGTACAAGCACACATCAGCTTCCTCATGGTGCTCTCAGGCTGTGGGAATCATGCAATGAAACCAGATGCACCAGGCCTTTTCTTGGCTCCGGCGTGAAAAGAGTCCCTCAGCTATGAAAAGACAAATTCATTTTCAAAGCAGCCTCAAACACACTTCAGAGTGCACTTACCTAAAGAAATAGGCAAACTGCCAACCTTGCCTATCCCTGATTGGTTTTTGATGTTCTGTCAAATGATGGTGGAGGCAAAAGTAGGGCTGGCATGTTGTTGGTTCTGCATGAGAAACAACAGTGATTGCTTGGAGACTGGCTAAAAGTAAAGATGAATCACCTGGTTGCCAGATGTTGTCAGGTTTCTGCTTGAATTCAGTCACAGCAACAAGCTGTGACAATCATGTCATGCGGTTTGAAAACCCTAGTTTTAGGAGCCCTGCCTGCTTTCTTTTCAGGACAGTCTTTGCTGACAAGGCTGGCAGGGACTTCGATTGTGCCTGGTTTATATGGTGCCACCAGTTCCACATGATTAGATGGCTGAGAGCCACCCCAGCCCACGAAAGTGAAATAAGGGTCTGACATTCCCCTGAATATCCTTCTTCTACACACACAAATTATTTTAATTATCTACCCAATGCAATTTTTAACTACATGACTTGTAGGACACTGATGATCAGGGCTCGATGCAGAGTGTTATTTTGTTCTTTCCAGAAAATGAATTTCACTTCTGTCACCAACAGTGGGGTCAGGCATTGAGTAGCTGGGAAGCACCATGTCATGTACAGCATGTCTGGACCACAGTTTTCAAATAGAAGGGTTACTGGGCAAAGATGGGGAGGACAGTGGTGCAGACCATCTGAAACAATACCTGGTAGAGGGACACAAATGAGGAGACCAGAAAAACTTGACTGAAGTAGGAATGCACATCTACAAAACATCATGTTGGCTTTTGCCAGCGTGGGAGGGCTTTTGGCAGGCTGGGAGGGCTGATGTCTCTGCTGAACAGTGACTGAAACTGAGAAACTCAGGGGACAGCAGGAGAGCCATCTTCCTGTTCTAAGCTAGTTTTCAGCTGGTGCTGCTGCACTGTGGATTAGCTGGGGCAGGTGGCTGTGATGCTGGTGCCAGCTCCCAGGAGCAACCTCAGTGTTCAGCAGTAAATATTGGCCACCAAAGCCCTGCACCACCTCTTTCGAGGATTTTACTGATTGGCAGATGCAGAGGCTGGAACTGGATTCAGCATCTTCACTGTTGGATCATCTTTGAGTTCATGGCAGCCAAGCCAGGGAAGATGAGATAGGCCAAGCCTGCTTCTCCACTTTTGCATGAACTGGAGCTGTTCCAAGTACCTGTGCTTTACCTAAATACCCTTGTTTTTCAGGGATGAAGTTTTGTGCGCTCTCCCACAAACAGATGAACAAGTTGAAGCTCTTCAGGATTTACTGAACACCACTGAGGTAAACAGATTATTCTGTCTCTCTGAACTCTTGGGCAAATTTTTCCCCCAAGTGCCCTAACACTGCTTCTCCCTCCCAAGAAAGATCTAACCCACTTCCATTCATTTATTCTAATACATCAGCTCAGGAAATGCTTGGTTTTCATTTCTCCCCTACCTTCTGATTTACATGAGGAGATACCTCTATAATGTTTCAGTAATGAAGAGCTCGTATTTCTGCAATTGATTTTGTGTATTAAGGCACTGCAACACTGGCAAACCACCAACACACAGTAAGTAAAAATACATTTGCCAGGGAACCTTAGCACTTTTGACCAGTGTGATCCTGACCTATATGGCTTGCACACCTTTGAAGATCAGGACTGGATTTTTGTGGTATTTTTCTAAAGGTAGCATCTAGAATATGTTAAATAATACTTTTGTAGTATTATTATCACTTCCATCTTTCATTAGATAAAAGAGTATTTAATTAAATTGAGACATCTCTTCCTATTCACTTGCCCAATCACACCCTCCCAATTTGAAGTCAACACTACAACAAAGGTATAACCATTCTCTCAATCAACATAATTTACAGGATGATCGAGGGTGTGTTTCATATGACTGAGAGCTTTTAAAAGTGTCTATGCCCAGTCTTTCTCTGTCTTTCTTGGCTCCTATTCATTTTGTGCCCATCCCAAAACCCTTCTGCTGTCCCTACTAGTATCTTCTAATCCTTCCCTTAAGTTCTTAGAAACATTTGGATAACACTCTTTGCTCTTTTCCATCTTCACAAGTTAACTCACGTATCCATCTCTTTTTCTGTACCAGTATAAACCTCTGCTCCTCTACCCTTTTTTTACTACTGTAATTCTTCACTATCTTGTACACAGGAGCCCCAAGAAGTCAGGAAGAACTGCAGCACAATCAGTGCAGAGAGGGCTTGTGGTGGTTTCTTCCAAGTTATTTATGTGAATATGCAAACCAAATATTTTTCATGGGCTAAACAGGACAATTTATTTCCATGACTATAAATTGGGCAAGTTATAAGAAGAAAACAGAATGAGAATGGCGAAAGGAAAGGCAATAGGAAAGGGAAAGGGAAGACACAAACAGCACCTCCCAACAAATTTTAATGGTTACCATTTATCGTTCCAGCAATATTCCTTGTGCAACTGCACCATAAAGGAGAAAAATAAACCCTATTGTCTGGTTGCTGTATGATGCCCTAAAAATGCATCCAAGAATTATGTTGACTTTTTTCACGCTCTAAATTTATGCTTAATTTACTGCTGTCACCCCTAGATCTTTTTGTATTACTGTTTCTGAAGTTTCAGTCTTTTATTGAACATGTTGGCTTCTGATTTTATTATTGTAAAATATTTAATTTTACCAGGAAGAATCTAATTTTCTTATTTTTCTCCCATTTCTAATCTCTGTATTGCTTCTTCAACTTGACTTATATTCAAACCCCTTCTGGCACTTATTTCCTCTCTGATCAAAGTCATCAGAGAATACAATAACTACAAAGACTGGTCTGATCTTCATTAATTCTCCAAATAGCCTCAGGGAAAATAACTCTCAGCAGACTTGAAAACACGTAACATAATAACCAGCTAAATATATCTATTATACTAGAAATACTATCTCAGAAAAGGTTACGTTCTTGTCTTTGTTCTTGATTTATGAATTTATGTGCAGAAGTCATTATAAACATGTCTTAAATACACACATTCATTTCCAGAAGTAGCAGAATGCTACACATCACAAGGAACATTAAACTGCTTGTTACAAGCGGTCTCTTAAATTGAAAACATATGCTTTGACTATTTTCAAAATGCTTATTAAATGTTAGTAAGAATATTTTTTCTTTCCTCAGTAAAAAAAATTAAATGTTTTTGGAAACTTTGTAGGTCATTCTCTGGCAACCTGTTGTGGTTGAAAACATCAAGAAGGACAGAGAAGTTCATTTCTATGTCAGGGCATCCAACATAAATAGCATAAAAGCTCAGTTAAGTCAACTGACCATCCAACACAAGTATGTATTTTTTATTTGTTGTCATGAATGATTCTGTAAAGTTGTCATTTATTTAACAGGAGGTTGTGCTCTTCCTTTGTTATTCAGAGTCTTGATGGAAGATGTTCAAGGAATTATTGAAAAACAGACTGTCAATGACACAGTCAGTCCTCGCGGATCTTCCTCATACTATGAAAACTACCATTCAATGAAAGAAGTAAGCTATTTTTGTTGTAAATGCGTGTAGGTGCAAAGGGTGAAATCTGTCTCACAGTTGAGAATGGAGATAAAGGGAAAGGAATCATCAGCAGGTAATAATTACCCCTGTATGCCTCAACGATTAAGAGTTCTATTTATTGTAATGCTTTCATAGAGATAGAACGAAGCACCAGACAAAATCTCTCATACATGTATTGCCTCAAACTGTCATTCAAAGGCAGTCAATACAGAAGCAAAATGAAGTCGCAAAATAAACATGTAAATATTTGAAACGTGAAATCAATTATAATTTAAACAAGTAGAACTAAAGAGGAATTTTAGAGCTACACTTGGACTGTGCTGTGACTGTATCTTACTGTTTGCTTTAGGAGGAATTAAGAGTCAGGCAAGTAGTAAGTGGGTTGAATTATTAGTTTTTCTTTCCCAGGTAAAGATTTTGGGAGGTAGAATGAATTTAAGTGTAGACCACTTTCAGGGATGAAGGAAAGCAACAGAGAGAAGATCTACTTACTAACTCCACCCTTGCAGATATATCATTGGATGGAAGAAGTAGTGAAACGCTATCCTGATCTCCTCCAGAAAATATATATTGGATCATCCTATGAAAAGCGACCACTTTATGTTCTGAAGGTACAGCTGGGACTTACTGCAAAAACTTTCCAAGTACTACTGTAAGCAAATGATGGGGCTTGGCCAGGACACTTCCTTAAATCTATACCTACATTGTTATTTTTTATGTTTTTTAGATGTTTCCTAAATTGTTCTAGTAAGATGCATTACTGTTGCAGATGCATTTGACCAGATTAGGTTCCCTTCTGGGTCAGAAGGAAGTTATCACATCTAGGCCATCATCCAAAGGCAGGAAACACTGGCACAGTGGATAACCTCTGTTGACGATGAAGCCAATCTGGTTTGTTGCCCTGCATAGCTGATGGCAGACTCACCTGACCTCAGGTCTTGCTGTAGTCTGGGTGCCTGTGTTAGGACTTTGCAAGCAGCCTGAATGTGGCTCTTGGACTGTATGCAAACATAACCAAAGGCTGCATCCTGGCACAGGACCAATCTGAGCTCTCCCTACAAGACAGATGGTGCTTCTTCCGTCTTGGTTACTTTTTCACTTCCACTTTTAAGTGGTACCCTTTCGATGGTGACATTTGAATGCAATTTCTCTTTTGTCAGGTTTCTAAAAGCAAGGAAAAATCAAAAAATGCCATATGGATTGACTGTGGTATCCATGCTAGAGAATGGATTTCTCCTGCTTTTTGCCTATGGTTCATAGGTTATGTGAGTACATAATCACACCTGATTACTGTTTTCAAAGCAAAGCAAAAAAATAATGCTGTTTACCTTTGTCCAATTGCATTCTAGGATCTGTAAAGCCTTAATCCATTTACTCCCACAACACCAACACATGATATTTGTGTCTAAGCTGCAAGCATAGCAGCGTGTGTGCATGTGTGTGCATGCTAGTAGATGGGCAGGGTGTGTGTGAGAGAACAGAAAGTCTTAGGGAGTGAATGCAAAGGAGCTGAAATGTATTGTCATGCACGAAAGAAACTTCAAAGTATGTAAAGCAAATTCAACAGAAACATTTATTGCTGTGAATGGTCAGGGATGGAGAGGGCATGCCAGAAAAAGCACGGGTTTGGTATTCTGCTTGGGCCATGTCTGTACTGCCAGTGGATTCCAGGAGTGGTCTTGGCTCTGAGCCACGGAGCACCTGGGGACTTGTGTCCATATTACTGCATCTGGCACTGCCTGGAGCAGACCAGAAGGCACACAGGGTGAGCTCAAGCTGTCCTACAATCCTTGGCTCTTCCCTACATGCTTTCCTAAAAGTAATAGGTACCCCACAGTTGCCTGCTCCAGACATGGCATAGCTCCACATCAGCAATCCACTGTCTGTGATGCATCACCTACTCCTATGTCTGTTGCTACTGCTCCTCCTGACTCCATGTTTTTCACTTGTGCTCCTGTTTTTTTTCTGGATCTGCAGGCATAAAGCCACACAAGCCACCTTCTTCTGAAGGTACTACCCCTGCTATTGACACCCTCGTGTCAGACGTCCAGAACATCAACAACATCCAGCTGCAGTACCAGTTCATGGAAACTAGAAAATCACTGGCGGGATGAGCCTGTACATTAATCACTGATGGGATGGGCTTAGATTAACCAGCTGTGATGTGATGCTACAGACAAATAGTCACATCTATCTTTAGTATCTTTAATATCTCCACTGCTCAGGAGAGTGAACAAAGGTGCACCAAAAGATACAACACCCACAGTTTGCACCTGGATTTTAAAATACATTGCCTTGGTCTTTTTGAACTTCAGGCATCTCTGCTCAACTCCTTATGCTGAGCTGCTGGCGCTGTCCCTAGTATGGACCAGGAAAAGGCTTCTGAGACCTTTCTGGCCCAGACAAGGTTGCCCATTTTGCTCAGTTAATGCTCTGAGACATTATTTGTTATTACTTCTTCACAAAAGCAAAGGTCACAGTAAAAATAAACTAGATGACACTGAGACTTAACAATAACCAGTACTGTAGTCAGAAAAACAACATAGACGAGTTCTTGAAACATGAATTATGATTTGGTCATGATGAAACTAAATAATGTGGATGATGATGATAATAATAAATTAATAAATGTATTTATTTCTGTCATCAGTCATAAATATAAAACCTCAATGCCTAAAACATTTGAAGGGATATTGCAGGACTTAGGGACAGATACAGCTGAATGTACTTTGTGACTCACTGATAATCCCAGCTTTCAAGGTTCTGCTGGAAAGAAATGCATTTGCCCTTTTCATGCTGCTGCAAATAATTACCAGCTGTGCTGTCATTTTGCCACTGACATGTCCCTGCAGCACTTTTCAGAAGTAACAGGCTGAACATTTAGGTTCTCCATCCCTTTGATCTAATTTACGTGGTTTAAATTCAAACTTTGTTTCTATATCTCTTCATGCAGTAACATTTTAAAATCTAACATTAATACGCATCTGCGCACATGCACTAAAATCATCAGCTTTCCCTAGCAAATCCTAGTAATTCTTTATAATGGGTCCACTTTTTATAATTTAATTTTGTCATTAAGATTGTAGAAAGATTGACATTTCTCATTTAGTCAAAGGAAGTCCATTACCTGAGGAAAACTAGGAAAGATTTAAAATGAAAGAAGGTGATCTAAGTAAGGCATAAAGAAAAAAGAAAGATGATGAAGGACTTAGTCTATTCTAATAGTAACAAACCCACTTAACTAGATTAAAATTTATTTCTTTGTCATGGACCAACAACCAGGTTAGGTATCACTAAAGCCTTCAAAATAAGTGAGGCAAAATTAGCAATGTAGATCTTACTGACTCTTGTCATAGAGTTGCATTAAACCCACAACACAACCAGAATAAATAACGTTATGTACAGCAGCCATTTGAAATATTACGTGTTATTTTGGGGCTTGGTGTATTTGGGTTCCTATTACTTACAAAAGCAGCAAAAGCTCAAACCTCCCTATTAATAGGCTTCAATTCTATCTCATGACCACCCACTAACACTAAAGGACTGCAGTGTATATAACTGACTGTATCAATTTCTCCCCTTGGCACTTCTAAGCAGAGAGCTACTCTGCTATTTGGCAATTTCCATGATGTGATGAGCCTTATCAGACTCACATAGACTGCTCTGATAATTGCACAATTATTTTAGGTATGCCACCAGGTACCTTTGTAGGAAGGTAAGAAAATCACAATTACAAATGCTTTAAATACGTTTCCCCTGTGCTTTATAGGCAATCCATGTGCGTGAGAGAGATCGGACCATGACAACCTTTCTGGAGCACTTTGATTTCTACATCATGCCTGTGATAAATGTGGATGGCTATGAGTACACATGGAGCCACCCCTCTGTATGTAGACTTTTCTTGACAGGTTATGCAATGTACTGATTTGCTATTTATGGGAACTATCATTGTGCATGGTTAGGGCATTGCTTTCATCCTGGAACTGCACACCCCAAACTCTCATTCTGTGCTTGGAATTTCTGCATCTTTGCCCACAGAAAATTGGATTTGGGCTCCTAAACTCACATACCTGGCCAAACTGTATGTCTTCTGCCCTCCTTCCACAGTCCAAATTCCATTGAAATCAGACCAGATGTGATCATTTCTTATCCTACCCAACATATCCTTTTATCATCCAGCCTTGCTGGCAAACTGCCTTTAGTTTTAGAATCTTCCTTGGTCTTCACTAGAACATGGCTGTAGAGATACAAGTGGGAAATCACATTTAACTAACCAGTGAAGGGATGCATTGACTTTTTCAGCATTTTCCCCTGAACATGGCTTGTGTGTCTCTTTCCATAGAATCGGCTATGGAGAAAAAGCCGCTCCTCGCATGGTAACAGCAAGTGCATTGGTACTGACATGAACAGGAATTTTGATGCACACTGGTGTGGTAGGACATCACTTTGTTCCTATTGTACCCCTGCCTCACTTTTGGCCTTTAATTTTTTTTTATTTTGAAAACACTTTCATCTACAGTTCCACAAAGTTAATGCAAAGACAAATACAGTTGAGTACGTGTTATGAACTGGTGAAAACTTTCCCAGCTTTAGATAATTCTTTTTGGGACTCAGGATTTTTCATCCCCAGATGACACACCATGGAATAACCTCTTCCTAGCACAACAGAGCCCCTTGCATCACAACTTGACACACCTGGGGGAGGTTGTTGGTGGGAAGGAGGAAAGAGGGAAGAGGTGGCCCTTGCCAGGTCACCCAAGCCCTGTTGCACTATCCAGCTGCACAGATGCTCCACTCTGGTGTACAAACTGATCATCTTAGTCATCCTTCCATAATGCCTTGCTGACCAAGATGTTTTGGCCTTTAGTGTTTCTTATGAAGACTGCATCATATGTAATTACTGCAGGCACTTTAGTACTTGACAAGTTTTTTTCATAGTCTGCAGAACAGCTGCCTTAAAATTACCCTGTAGATCACATCTGGCTTCACTCAGTGCTGACACTAAAGTCCTATATGGTTTTCAGTCACTCTGGTCCATTGCTAAACTATCCACAACAACTATATCAAGAAAAACATACATTTTCCCCCTAAACACTAAAGATCCTGACTGCTTCCAGAAAGTTATTTGGTCTTATTCTGAAGACAGCAGAAGTGTTTAATCCTATTTGTCTTCTTGATAACTTGTTCCAGCATCAGGTTTTCTTAAAAACTTTTATTTTGGTTTGTTTCCTCAGCTTCCCATTGGGACATTGCTTTCCCACAAGATTAAATAATCATGTAGAGCTGCCTTTTTCCTGTAGTACTTCCAGATAAGATGTGATCTCACAATCATGTGATAATTTCAAATTAAGCATATTCATCCTCTCCCCTAAGACTTTTTATCCAGTCTTTGAATACTTTTTTCCTACACCTTCTCCTTGGTTGTTTTTAGGAGTATAGTAGGTGAGAAATCCTGGTAGGCTTGCATAGATTTCTACAAGCATGCAAGTTCTTTCCATAGCATAGTGGGATCCATGATTTCTTGTGTATTAGCATCATACTCTGCTCTTTCATTTGATGAACAGAGATGCGGAAGGGAAGAAGTATAGGAGTAAAACCGTGCATTTTTTTGGTTTTTGTTAAAGGTCGAGGAGCATCTCACCATGAATGCCATGAGACGTACTGTGGACCCTACCCAGAGTCTGAGCCTGAAGTGAAAGCAGTGGCTCGCTTTGTCAGGGACCACAAGGACACCATTAAAGCCTACATAACCATGCACTCCTACTCCCAGTTAGTGTTGTTTCCATATTCTTACACTATGAACCAAAGCAAAGACCATGAGGAGCTGGTAAGCTTCCCACCTCCTGAAGTTTCACACTTATTTCAGAACTACTTACCCAGTTTGGTTAATCTTGTAATGAGGGAGTCACTGTATTGTGGGGATCAAGAATTAGGAAATGACATTTTTCTTTATGTTCTTAACAACTTTAAAAAGTCTGGGCTGGTCTAGTAGTGTGTTAGTCAGGAAGCTGCTTCTGAAGACTACAGAAAAGAAAAAATATGAGACAAATGAGAACAAATGGTTTGACAACAGTTTACTGCTAGAAGTGGGGGTAAGGTCCCATGTATACTTGTTATTTGTTTACAGCAAAAATGCAATCTGTAGCGTGGGCATATGCTAAAAGCTTTTACAACATTCAGTGGATTTTCTAGAACCTTTTATATGATTATTTAACCAGTGTGAAATCCTGAGCACAGTGTAAGTAAATTCTAACTGCAAACATATTAACTATTATCACAAGGCCTTAAAGTTAATAATGTTTTGTTTAATTTCAGGAAAGTCTGGCACAGAAAGCAGCTAAAGCTATAAAGAGGACAACTCAGAAAACTTACAGACCTGGTGCTGGTGCACAAACAATCTGTGAGTATGACTTTACTGCAATGAAAGGCATGACAGTATATCCTTGCTGGCATCAGAAGACACCTTTTGAACAGCAAAAGATCTGGTTTCAGGCAATTCTTCTATTTTCCCTTCCTCACACAGATTTAGCTCCTGGAGGGTCCGACGACTGGGCTTACGATCTTGGCATTAAATATTCTTTTACCTTTGAGCTTCGGGACACAGGAACTTATGGATTTTTGCTTCCTTCTCGAGAAATCAAGCCAACTTGCTTAGAAGCACTTTCTGCTGTCAAAGAGATAGCTCAACACGTTCTTCAAAATTTGTGATGTTGAACATAATTTATTCCAGCACGACTCCACTTAGTTAGTTATACAAATGTAATAAAAAAGCTTGCTCCTTTATTAAAATTCTTTCTACATAGGCAAAACCCCAGAATGACGGCACCCCCTGTATTTTAGAACACATCAGTTTTTTCAGCCATACTTATATACCTGGATCTACAAAGGTAGCTCACTGCACCACAAGTATATAGAGAGAGCACAGTATAAGGGGAAAATGGCACAGATGTCCCAATAGATGGTGAGAATCCAGGTGAATGAGTCTCTGACTGACACAGGGCATACTGGGCAGACTCCATCCATAGAAGAGACTCCCCCATTTAGGTAATTTGTGTTATTATAGGATTTTGTTACAAGGAAACAACCCTACTTATTGTGTTCACTGTCAAACAGAAAGTGTTCATAGCAAGGCCAAGACACACAAATGGCCAAACCACCACGGGGAAGCTGCCCACAGGCTCTTCCACTACAATCAGCCAAGTCCATTCACCCTGCAGCCAAGGGTTTGTTGAAGCACAACTCTGGCCTGAAAACTTTGTAAGACTGTTGTAAGATGCCAGGACAAGGAGCAATGGTTTTAAACCAAAATAGTGCAGGTTTAGACTAAGAAAGGTTTTTTTACAATAAAGGTGGTGTGGCACTGGCACAGGTTGCCCAGAGAGGTGGCGGGTGCCCCACCCCTGGAAAGGTTTATGGATAGGTTGGATGGTGCTCCGAGCAACCTAGTCTAGTTGAAGATCATAGAATCATAGAATCACTGAGGTTGGAAAAGACCTCTGAGATCACTGAGTACAAGCTATGATACAACACCACCCTGTCAGTTAGACCAGGGCACTGAGTGTCATGCACAGCATTTCCTTAAACACCTCCAACTACGGTAATTCCACCACCTCCCTAGGCATCCATCCCAATGTTTAATCATCCTTTCTGCGACGAACTTCTTCCTAATGTTCAACCTAAACCTCCCCTGGCGCAGCTTAAGACTATGTCTTCTCGTCCTATCACTTGTTGTCAGGGACAAGAGACTGGCTTAAGAGGAGGTTAAACCTCCTTTCAGGTGGTTGTAGCGAGCGATACGGTCACACCTAAGCCTCCTCCAAACTACACACCGCCAGCTCCCCTCAAACCGCTGCTGCACAACCTCCGCCACCCCACTGCCACCGCCGGGAGGCGGAGCCGGGCGCCTTCCCNCATAACCATGCACTCCTACTCCCAGTTAGTGTTGTTTCCATATTCTTACACTATGAACCAAAGCAAAGACCATGAGGAGCTGGTAAGCTTCCCACCTCCTGAAGTTTCACACTTATTTCAGAACTACTTACCCAGTTTGGTTAATCTTGTAATGAGGGAGTCACTGTATTGTGGGGATCAAGAATTAGGAAATGACATTTTTCTTTATGTTCTTAACAACTTTAAAAAGTCTGGGCTGGTCTAGTAGTGTGTTAGTCAGGAAGCTGCTTCTGAAGACTACAGAAAAGAAAAAATATGAGACAAATGAGAACAAATGGTTTGACAACAGTTTACTGCTAGAAGTGGGGGTAAGGTCCCATGTATACTTGTTATTTGTTTACAGCAAAAATGCAATCTGTAGCGTGGGCATATGCTAAAAGCTTTTACAACATTCAGTGGATTTTCTAGAACCTTTTATATGATTATTTAACCAGTGTGAAATCCTGAGCACAGTGTAAGTAAATTCTAACTGCAAACATATTAACTATTATCACAAGGCCTTAAAGTTAATAATGTTTTGTTTAATTTCAGGAAAGTCTGGCACAGAAAGCAGCTAAAGCTATAAAGAGGACAACTCAGAAAACTTACAGACCTGGTGCTGGTGCACAAACAATCTGTGAGTATGACTTTACTGCAATGAAAGGCATGACAGTATATCCTTGCTGGCATCAGAAGACACCTTTTGAACAGCAAAAGATCTGGTTTCAGGCAATTCTTCTATTTTCCCTTCCTCACACAGATTTAGCTCCTGGAGGGTCCGACGACTGGGCTTACGATCTTGGCATTAAATATTCTTTTACCTTTGAGCTTCGGGACACAGGAACTTATGGATTTTTGCTTCCTTCTCGAGAAATCAAGCCAACTTGCTTAGAAGCACTTTCTGCTGTCAAAGAGATAGCTCAACACGTTCTTCAAAATTTGTGATGTTGAACATAATTTATTCCAGCACGACTCCACTTAGTTAGTTATACAAATGTAATAAAAAAGCTTGCTCCTTTATTAAAATTCTTTCTACATAGGCAAAACCCCAGAATGACGGCACCCCCTGTATTTTAGAACACATCAGTTTTTTCAGCCATACTTATATACCTGGATCTACAAAGGTAGCTCACTGCACCACAAGTATATAGAGAGAGCACAGTATAAGGGGAAAATGGCACAGATGTCCCAATAGATGGTGAGAATCCAGGTGAATGAGTCTCTGACTGACACAGGGCATACTGGGCAGACTCCATCCATAGAAGAGACTCCCCCATTTAGGTAATTTGTGTTATTATAGGATTTTGTTACAAGGAAACAACCCTACTTATTGTGTTCACTGTCAAACAGAAAGTGTTCATAGCAAGGCCAAGACACACAAATGGCCAAACCACCACGGGGAAGCTGCCCACAGGCTCTTCCACTACAATCAGCCAAGTCCATTCACCCTGCAGCCAAGGGTTTGTTGAAGCACAACTCTGGCCTGAAAACTTTGTAAGACTGTTGTAAGATGCCAGGACAAGGAGCAATGGTTTTAAACCAAAATAGTGCAGGTTTAGACTAAGAAAGGTTTTTTTACAATAAAGGTGGTGTGGCACTGGCACAGGTTGCCCAGAGAGGTGGCGGGTGCCCCACCCCTGGAAAGGTTTATGGATAGGTTGGATGGTGCTCCGAGCAACCTAGTCTAGTTGAAGATCATAGAATCATAGAATCACTGAGGTTGGAAAAGACCTCTGAGATCACTGAGTACAAGCTATGATACAACACCACCCTGTCAGTTAGACCAGGGCACTGAGTGTCATGCACAGCATTTCCTTAAACACCTCCAACTACGGTAATTCCACCACCTCCCTAGGCATCCATCCCAATGTTTAATCATCCTTTCTGCGACGAACTTCTTCCTAATGTTCAACCTAAACCTCCCCTGGCGCAGCTTAAGACTATGTCTTCTCGTCCTATCACTTGTTGTCAGGGACAAGAGACTGGCTTAAGAGGAGGTTAAACCTCCTTTCAGGTGGTTGTAGCGAGCGATACGGTCACACCTAAGCCTCCTCCAAACTACACACCGCCAGCTCCCCTCAAACCGCTGCTGCACAACCTCCGCCACCCCACTGCCACCGCCGGGAGGCGGAGCCGGGCGCCTTCCCTGCCCTCCCCCGAGATGGCGGCGCTGCCGCTTCCGCCCTTCCCGCCCTCCCACCTCGGACNGTCCCCATCGGCGGCGGCGCGGGCGGCGCGAGGGCCGCCGGGAAGGGCGCGCGGAGGCGGTGGCGGCGGCGGCGGCGCTCGCACGGCGGCTGTCCCGGCGCGCGGGG
>VZTJ01002438.1:483872-616771 GCA_013397795.1 Orthonyx spaldingii
CGGAGGGTGGGGCGGGCCCCCCGCGTCCTCTTTTCCCCCGCGTGGCTCCGGCCTTGGCCCTGGCCCGGGCCCGCGGCCGCCGGGCCTCGGGCGCGCTCGGCCTGCGGTGCGCGGCGGCGGCGGGGAGAGCACCGCGGTCGGGGGCGCACGGGGGGCTCCCCGAGGAGGGCTGGGCTGGGGTGGGGTGGGGAGCGGTGGGATGAAGGCCCGGAGGCGCCATCCCGCCGCGTGCCCGCGGTGCCGTTCCGTCAGTCGGTGCTCGTCCTGGAGTCTGCTTCCCATATACGTGGATATTCCCTGTTCGTGGGGGATCTTTGGCTTGTTTTTTGTTTCGTTTGGGTTTTCTTTTTTTTTTTTCCCGCTTCAGTAGTGCTCTTCTCTCACTTTCTGGCAGTAAAATAGTTTCTGCTTTATGTGCTCAAGAGGGACTACTAATTTCGCTTGTATAAATTCACTCGTCACCATTCCTTCAGGTAGCGGCTACAGCTAATTCCCATCCCTTCCAGCATTTGTAGCCGGGCATGTTGAGTTAGTGTGTTATGGATGGTCTACTTAGGGCCTCGCCTTTGACTTCTCCATGGATTCTTACTCCACCGTTGATTTCTTGTCAACCTTCTGCAAGACTTTGAAGCTCAGGTGTTTGTCTCTTAGTGGGTTAGTAGTCAGGGCCTTGAGGGATCTTGGGCCAGTGATGAAACACTCACGGTTCCTGTGTGCAGACGGGAATGGGCAGACTCACCCAATGTACCTGGAAACTGTAGAAATGTGGTTTTATGTGGCTGTGCCAGAGACAATACACCCTGCTTCTCAGCATGTTTGCTGAGAGTGACAGCATGCTGCTGCGCTGATCCAGCCCACAGACTGGAGGTATTGTGTATCCAGCAAGGTGGATGCTAAGGCAGAATGAACTTGGACCTGTCCACGCCAGTCTGCACAGACTGTCCCTTAGCCTGGGGAAACATCTTCTTTGAGTATGAAGACTTTGTTAGACAAGACATGGAATACTTTATACTTCCTGATGTGGTACTGGGGCCTGATGTTGTTAGTCACCTGTAGGAAGCCAACCATGATTTTATACTTGTACAAACATAATTAGCAGGAATAGCATGTGTTAAGTTAGAGGGATAGGTTCAAGTTAGTGTGGTGATGGGTTACCGCAGGAGTTGTTAAAGTAAATTTGGATTAATTTCTAGTTTTGTGTCAAACAGGCTTCCTTGTGTGAGTATTTTACTGCTTTTTTTGGAAGGTTCATTATGAATGCATTTTACCATTTTTAGTAATATTTTTACATAGTAAACTCGTGGAGCTCCTTAAAATATTGCTATTTTATTAGCCATGTGACATGGAAATGTTAACATTGTAATAGGACCCAAAATATTTTCAGATAAAAGCTCTTCATTTTGAAAAGTGCAGGGAACCTTTCTCAAAGCTGTTACTTAGTTTCAAGACATATTTAGTTTATCAAAGAGTGATACAATGAGTTTGTATCTGAACTTCTGTAGGACTTGGAAGTAATTTTGCTTGTTATTTGAAATGGCATATTATTTATCTCTTCACAGGTAGGATTTTCTGAAGTGACGCAATGCTTAGCTTGTGTGTGGTGTGGTGTGCATGCGCAGACATTGACATGCTTATGAGTGATGTCTTGGACTTCTTAAAGAGATTTTTATGGCCTTAAATGTTTTTTGTTTTTGAACTTTGCTTTTGTTCTGTTACATCTCAGTTTCTAGTTTTCCTGTAGAATCCTTCAGGTTTCATTTTCTCAGGGAGGGGGGGCTGGATCAGGTTTTTCTATTGGAAAACCAGGTGTTTCAGATATCTCTTGATTATGACTTATGTAGTATCACACTAATTTTGAAGAAAAACTTTAAGCATGCTTGACACCAAAATATAGGAGTACTGGTAATAAAAAATACAGAATTTGAGTGAATGCTTGTCAGTCACATCATGCCTCATTGATTTCAGTTCATTGGTTAGTGCCCACTAGGCACTCACTTCTCTCAAGTCTGTCTGCATTTTAGATGATTCATGTAAATAACACTCTGTGATATGTTCTCCTTCAAATGGTAGTATAATTAATCATTAACAGATTGTCTCTCACCCTGGGAAAGTTACTTCATTTAAAGAATAACATACATGCATCAGTGAATGAGCTATCCTAGTGTTATAATATTTCTAATTTATTGTAAAGGTTGTCATGGATCTTATTTATGCATTGAAAAGTGGTAATTTAGAGTTAAAATTTTAGGAATAGAATTTATTATAGGAGGATAAAGTTAATTCTGCTTAGTTTCAGAAGTTTCTTTCTGTTTCAGAAGTACCAGAAAGTTCAGTGCCCCTAAGTAAATTCAGCAATGCACTGTCAGGTACCTGAAATAGAGAAGTGCGTAATATTCTACTTAGAAATTTTTAAATTTTTTTTTGTTTAAAATCCTGATAGTAATTATTTGAAATGTTGAGAGTGCTTAAGGCTCAGTCCACACTGGCACTCACTGCTGTCTAATCCCACATTAGTGTTTGATAAGGAGATGGTAATTCAGAGGCACAGACATCTGATGGGAAGTCACTGCACTGGCCATCAGTGTGGGATTGATAGCAGGACTGTGATCATCAGTGATGAAACAGCAGAAGGTGAAGGTGTGTGAGAAGGGGAATCTTTATGGGATGTTCCATTTAAATTGTTCTTGGTTGTCCATTAATGTGCAGTCTGAGAAATTTGGAAATTAAACACGTCATTTTTTCCCCTCACAGTACTCATTTATGAGTAAGGAACCTTCTCAGAAACACAAAACCTGTCATACATCTGAGACTTTCAATATTGTTTTAATAGTCTTTTATTTTTTCAATTCACTTGGTCCTCAAAGAATGAAAATGGGACTGACTGCATTTGCCAATACAGTCCTCTAATGTTTGACAAAGTGAAATTTCCTCAGTTTGCCTCAGAATAGCGTATCTGGGCTCTAATCCTGCAGCCTTTGGTAACTTCTATATTCACTTAGCAGTGGAATGTCTTGCAGTTCCTGTTGCATGAGTGAGGCCCTCATGTGATATGTGCATACAGAAGGTAATATGCTGTGCACTCTCAGCATGCTGGGTTTGTTTCCTTAGAATAATCTATCATGTAATATCTCTTCTGTTAGTAAAGGATCTGTAGTTAATTGCAAACTAGTAGATATGGGCCAGACTCTGAGGATGGAATTGACAAAATGCTACCTGAGATAGCACAGGTGTTTGTTTCTCGTTTCAAGTGTGGTTTAGATTTTTTTTACATAGGGGGTTTTACAAACCTTAGAAGATTCAGGGTTGTATGGTCTTCTTCTTGATTTCCTTATGCCAAAATACAGGGGAAAAGGCAGTTGGAATTAAATTATCTGTTCAGTTATGATGATGTTGCCCCCTTCATGCTCTCTGTTTATAACTATCCTTTTAAGCTTAGTCATCATCATAACATCCTATACAAGTTAATTCCATAAAGGTACTATATGCCGGGTAAAAATTAATATTTAAAATGCAAGTTTTGCCTCTGTTTCTTTGAAAATAACAGTACATTGGAATGGAGGCAAAATGAGTGTAAATTTTCTGTATGCTGCTATGATGTCAGTGTGTACTGTACTTGCATATTAGATAGACTCATCTGTCCTTCATGTGTTGAACCCTCTCCCTATGCCATTGCCAGTGTCGTTTATCTAACCCTTTTTATTTCAGATATGGCACTTTTAACTGTAAACATTTAGTCCAAATTAGGCATTTGTTATATGAATGTTGTATTAAAAATGCTTTTGCATGTATCGGTTGATTTTTATATCCTCTATTAAAAGGGTGTGGCTGCGTGAAACTGTAGAAATTTAGTAGTTTTTTTCTGAAATTCTATGAGAATCCTGAAATGGAGGGGTTCTCAGCTGGGTGAGATACTGTTTTGCTTTCTAACTTTAATGGTTTATCCTGTCAGACTTTTTAACTATTGCTGCACATTGAGCTGTCCACAATGACTCTTAATTATTTTTCTCAGAAGACTGGACTAATTTGATCTCATCAAATATTTAGACAAAATCATTTCTCCTTGTGTGCATTGCATTATATTTATTTGCATTTCATCTGCTGTTGTATTATTCAATTCTCTAACTCAATTAGATCTTTCTGGAAATCTCTATTCTCTACAGTTTTTACTAACCCAAATATTTTCATACTACTGGAAATTCTACTGTTTGACTGTCTGCTTCCACTAATTGATGTTAACCATTGTTTTTAATGTTTGGTATACACCATATGGTTAACTTCTACCCTCCCTGAACATCTTGGTTAATGTCTTGATTATCTGAACCTTATTTATGAGATAAAATTCTTCAGATAATCAAAGGCTTGGAGAAGGAGTCAGTAGAGCAGAGTTCTACTAAGAAATCTCAAATACACAGTGTAAGCTTGCTTTCTTCCGTTGTTTATAAAGGAGCTACGGTGCTTCACAAGAGCTTCAGCGTGGCATTTTGTTTGTAGAAAATGCACAGGTGTCAGACTCCTAGGGAAGTCTTGTCATGGAAATAACTGTAGGGTTCAGATAATGAAGTGTCCACGTTTATACATTATAATATTTTTTTTCTGTGACATGTAACCTTACAATCTGGGTACTGTGAGAACATACTGCTGATCAGATGGTGAAAATGTGTATTAATCCTCTCCAGTGGATGTTAGTTTAAATGTGTATTATTCTGGCTTTATGGGTGAACTTTGTCATTTGTAACCTGTTTGTGTATGAGATAGTACTTTAAGTGTGTGTGTGTGTGTGTGTTTTCTAAATGCGATGACACGTGCTTAAGAGCAGAAGAGACAGCAGCAGAAGGGTAGGAGATTAGTGTTTGGCTAATGATGTTCTGCTGATTAATGAGGGTGATGGCACATTGCAGTACAACAAAGAAGTGGTTTATTGAGCTGTATATAAATTGTCAAGCACCTGGCAGATGTTCCCGAACTGATTTTATTTCTGTGTAGATCAAGTAGCACGTAAAGAATGGACAATAGTTTTTGATGCCCATTTTGCCCATTTTGTACAATCTGTCTCTAGTGCTAAATAGATATGTTCCTTTTTTTTTCTTTAAATATGTTTTTTTCTGTAACTCCCTCCTTTCTCAGGTAAGATAAATTGTGCCTTCTTGTTTATCAAAGTTATGCTGTATTTCCTTTAAAACCTGTTTTTCTTTATGAGGACCTACTTCTTGAGCAGCTTAAGAAGCGTATCGTTATGGAGTTGGTTTTTTCCTAAACTCATGTGATTCCAAATAGTTGTAGGAATCAGACTGGTTACAAACAGAGGCTGTGAATGATAGCAAGATGGTTTTCAGTAGGTTGTCATACACAACAAAGGGCGAGGAAAAAAATGAAGCTCTCATTTTTTGAAATTTGTTTCAAAAATGGGAGCTGTTTTTAGTAGTTGGAACTGGTTTCTGAGAGGTTGGTGAAGTAACATTCAAGGTTCTATTCACTTTAAGTCACTTGAGTTCATGCACCAAAAATACATGACAAAAGAAAGCATCTGTCCTGTGTGGTGTTTGCTGCCTAAATGAATAACATGTCATATGATCTTTCCCAAGGGGAAGCTGAAGAATCCAAAGCAGGTCATGAAATAAAATGAAAAATTATCATTATTGGTGTTCAGCTGACTAGTTCAAATCAAAAGGATTCCTTGTTATTAGATACATTTCACTCATTTATGACTTCTTTTTTCTTCATCACCTCTTCAGCACCTCCTACAATGTATATCATGCTATTTTATTCATGTGAGTTCAATGTCAATAGCCCCAAACTGAAGGATTTTACAGTTTTGCTTTTTTTTTTGGTTGAAGTAGTACAAAATGTCAAAAATTAGAAGGAAGGTCACAGTGGAAAATACCAAGACCATATCCGATAGCACATCCCGAAGACCCAGTGTGTTTGAAAGGCTTGGACCCAGCACTGGAAGTACTGCAGAGGTGAGTTGTAAAAGCATTCTTCTTTTCCTCCCCACCCCAGCATCTTCTTTTCCAGGATTTATGTGGTGGGAAAGAGTAGCTCACAAGCACCAAATGCTCATATGATACTGATGGTTAAGTAAAGGTGGAAAGAACTCCTTAACACATGGATGTTCAACATGCTAATACTAGACTTTTCAAGTACCGTGTGTTGTGCCAGCTTCTGGATGGAGCGGTAGTACTGTGCATATTAATAATATTTCCACCAACCTAAATTTTTCTCTGCCAGACCTGATGCTCATTGTTGATTTTTTTTTTAATCGATTATATTACCAGTGGACAGAAATTACAGATAAATGGGACTTAATGTGGAGTCATTTGTTTGTTCTGCCACACTCACACCAATGGTATTTCCAGAAAGGAGTGTGAAATTCACCCAGTAATGTCTGTCTCTTAGACACAGTGCCGTAACTGGCTGAAGACTGGCAACTGCCTCTATGGGAACACATGTAGATTCGTACATGGCCCTTCACCACGAGGTAAAGGCTATAGCAGCAGTTATAGAAGGTAAATCAAGAACTCACTTTGAATTCTTCACATGCTGTAGGAAAATAGCTTTTGCAATTTTGTCTTTTGTTTTGTTCGTTTTTTTTTTTAAGTGAAATGCTGTGGTGTGCCTAATTGTATGTTATATCAATAACCAATTGCCTTATGAAGCTGCTTAAAACAATTATTTTGGCAGTGTGCAGAATTTTTGTGTGTATACAGCTTTAAAAAAATGAATGGAGTCCTCTTGATGCAGATGAACTACTTATATTACTTGAAATGGGAAGCTCAAGTACCTTAATACTTTTTGTTTTGGTGTGGTGTCACTGCAGCTTTCTGGTATACTTTTCTGTCCTGTACTAAAATGCTGGTTTGCAATTACTTACAGCAGTGCTCACACTCACAGCCCTTCTGCCTTTGCTATGTTGTGTGATGAATGTCTATTCTTTCTCTCCTGTTGTGAGAAAACATTTCTCTTCAAAACATAGCTTTGTGACTTAATCGGATATAGAAAAATATCCTGTATTATAGGGGGAGGTCCAAAAAGTTACTTCATTTTTCAAAAGAGAATATATTTTATTATATATCTCTTCATATGTTACTGAAATTAAAATTTTTTTTCAACTGTCCATGTGGCATAACACCTAACTTAACTGAAATCAAGTATGGCAGTAAGCTTGTAATATTCTTGCTATAAAGGACAGAAAGATGTTATGGTTTTAGCATAGTATCTCTTTCTGTGAAGGCTTCACAATTTACAAACAGCTGTCCTTCGTAATGCCGGTATTACCTCTAGATTATGGGTGGGCACACTGAAGTATCAAAGTGTAAAGCAACAGCAGGAAGGTTGGCATGAGGTTAGGGTTCTCAGTCTGGTTCTTTTTCCTATTCCTGTGGCATGCTTTTAGGATCATCTTGACTTTGCTTGCTTGATCTTCCATTGCCTCTAAGGTGGTAGCAGCTGAAATACAGAATACATCACTGAGTTTAATGTTTCTTTTGGTGTCTAAAAGATTTTACTCTGTTCTGCACTGAACGTTCCAAATGAATAAAGTAAGTGATTTACTGGTAGAGATTAAATTTTAAAACAGTTATAATGTCACTTTCCCCTTGCTTTCAGTGTTTGGAACACTCAGTGCATAGTTCTGCTTGGTCTTTTGAAGAAAAGTGACATTTCTCTTAATGATTAAAACTGTGTTTCTGCTTCACTGTCACCACTGACATTTAAGAAAAATGTTGATTTCTTTCTTCTTATTGCTAGCTTTTTTACTAGGACTGTATGAAAAAGTCAAAGGACAAATCTTCCAGCTTATTTGCTTGGTACATTCAGCATTTAATAAAGGTGTTCTTTAAAGTAAAAATGGGGAGGAACCCCACCACCCCCACACACCCCCCAAAACAGACAAATGAAAGAACTGGGCCTGTCTTCGAAAGTTTCTACTAATAGCTCTTGGCCAGGCATAGGAAAAGCTGGGACATAATAAAATGTTGGCATTTTCATGCCATTTAACATTAGAGAGATTTTTCTCAAATGTTATCCAGGCACTTCAAATGCAATTTTATTGGCTTCATGCAAGCCAAACTAATGCTGCTTCTGCATCAGTTCAGTTAAAGCAATACTCTTGTTCAAGTATCTGGGATAATAAAATGGCAGCGTGTCTGCATGTATTCAGCCAGGCCTGCCAGGGAAGTCTCATCTGGTTTGCAAGCAGTTGAGTAGGACAAAGCATGTCTTGCTGCCTTTCTGTCTTTATACCTTCTGCCTCAATTTCCATACCTGTCTGCAATCCTGTTGTTAATGGTTTGATCTGACCATAATGCCTTCCGTAGTTCAAAACATCACCAGACACTAGGCAAAGTTGACTCTAAAGCGTGAAAAAGATTGTTCCATTTTAGCATTAATGCTGCCTCTCACAGCATGAGTTTTAATCTTGCTATAAAAATAAAGCTTAACATGTTTTTGCATAAAGTTTGCCTGATGAAAGTATTAAGAATTCAGTATTAGACCTGCCAGTCTTCCAGATGTGAGAAATAAGGAGAAGCTAACTAAGACCTGTATGTAAACATGCTATCCCAGGAGGAATATTGCCCCCTTTCTCCACTTGTAGATTGTTGGTTAGTTGCTTGGCAGCTTCCTGACTGACTCCTTCATGCTATTGTCAGGATCTATGCCATTGCAGGGTCCTTTTATTAGTCTGACTGATCCTCTTCATTCAGGATTATCACATTGCATTTAAAAACCAAACCAAGCCAACAGTTATATTAGGAAAGAATGTATAGATTTTGAAAGTTTCAAATATTGTAGTATGGGAAAGTGGAAAACAGGACAGTGTTTCCTGAGCAATTATAATATGTACATGACACACCAATAATGGTCATCTGCCTCTGTGCACACGTGTGCTCTCACACAGGTCCACAGAGATATCCTCCAGCAGGTGTGTTGCAAGCTATGCCTGTTGCTAGATACTTGTTCCTGACGCTGTAAGAAGTACAGGAGCAAATGGAAGCATGCTATTGAATGTGTATTTTCTAAATGCTGTTGAACATGGGGAACTGAACTGTTGCAGGAAGTAATGCTGTTTAAAATCACTTAACTGCACTGCTTAAAATTTGAAATGAGGAAATTCTGCATTTTAGGCCTTATTTAAAAGATGGGGCCAACTCAAAATATTAAAAAGGAATATTACCTTTTCTGTGAAAGGTTCTGACAGTTGCAGTCTAGCCACATCATCTGAAATTGCAGAAGTAAATTGTCATGATCTGTTGAAGCTCAACAGTGAGCATTACCTGGAATAACCAAAGATCCCTTTTGGAGTGGGCTGGGGGAAAGTTATGTTATAAAGAAACTGTGGTACACATAAAAGAAAAATCAGCTAGTAGACCAGCTTGTTTTTCTGTGCATTTAGCCAAAGCATCTGAAAACAGTCATGGCTTCCTGAGTAACTATTTCTTAAAATTTGACTAATTTTCAGTCTTATTTTTTTGGATGGTTATGATGTTTTTGGGGAAAGGGTGATAGGGTGATTACCATGACTTTGCTTTGGTGTTCTCCTAAAGCTGAAAAAAGCTGACTCAGTAACAGCAAAACCAAACAAAAAATTGACGTATCAACTCCAGCCCTGAATGTGTCCGTTTTTAATTTCTGTGGGTTTTTTCATAATTGTTATAATATTTAAGTAAATTTCAATAATGCTTTAGCAAAATACCTTTTTTTTTTATCATGGGAGGGAAGAAAAAATTTATTCATTGAGGGTGAAATGGTTTGGATTTTTTTTTTAATCCAGCCTATAACTTACAAAAAAAAAAAAAAAGTATTGAAATATCAGATATCACTCTATAAGGTACATGAGCTGCATTCAGTGTGAATTCTCTTGCTTTTTCTTTCAGCTAATGGGATTTTTTCCTGAAAGTGTTCCTCTTGAGGAACAGTATTACAAGTGCATTATTGATGATCTTTCTGCCTTTTAACTTAATTTTCAGTTTCACTAATCCAAATCTTTTGTATCGTAGTTTAAATATTATTAAAAATTAAAATGTTGAATTGCACTTTAATGCTGAAAGACAGTTTATTTTTGGAGGTAGCTGGTGGTTGGAATGCTTCAGAGAGTTTTGGTAATGCAAAGAATTATCTTTTTAATATGGGGACAGGGGAAAGATACTTTGAATCATAACCTTTACTAAACCCAGACACTTTAAAGATCCTATAGTCATACATGCAAAGAAGATAACTTGTTTATATTTGTATGCCAGATATTATTTGATCCTTAGTGATGAACAAAGCAGAGATCTACTCTTCTGTACATTTCTTCTGATTTAGATTGATCTGTATTTACAATTTCATGGAGAATTAAATGCATTTAAAAATGAGAGCAGTCACTGGTCTTTTTCTCTGTAGGTCCTCATACATTTAACCTTATGATACGGTTTAAAGAATTAAATGTAGGAAACAGTGCAGAGAAGGAAATGGAAAAATTGAGTTTTTCAAATATGTGCAGATTGAAAATGAAATGGTATTAATTTTAATTTTTGTATGCATTGACTGTGAAAGACAGTTTACCCTTTATGTATTATGTGACAGGAAGAGTGGGAGCAATGACTTTCTCAATGGAAACTTATCAGTTTGAAAACAAAAGAAATGCAAATTTCATTATTCATATGTTATGTATAACTTTTCTAATCAAATAAGACAGCATTAGTATCTCTTTATGATTCTTTAGTGTCAGCTGGTAGGCACAGATGTAGTACTTCTATACAACCATTTCACAAAAGAATCTATAATTACAGCTAACAGCCATCACAGAAGTACTAAACTCAGTATCAAGCCAAATGTATATGAAGAGAAAATTTGTTTTCTTGAACTGAAAGATTATCTGAAACAGCTTCTGCATTCCCTTAGCTTAGGGATTTGTTTGAATCATAGAATCACTGAATGGTTTGGATTGGAAGAGACCTTAAAGATCGTCATGTTCCAACCCCCATGCCATGGGCAGGGACACCTTCCACTACACTAGGCTTCTCAGGGCCCTGGCCAGCCTGGCCTGGAACACTGCCAGGGATGGGGCATCCACAACTTCTCTGGGCAACCTGTGCCTGTATCTCACCAGTGCAATGGTTGTTCTCTTTTAAGCTGTAAGGGGTAAATGAACTCATGAATCCATACTAACAGGTGACAAAATTGTAGTAGTGTAGGGTGTTCCTCCGCCCATTCCATGTCACAGTAATATCTTTTACAGAAAATATGTCATAAAGGTGCATGACTAGTAGAGTTCATCCAGTATTTTGTAATTAAATAATGAAATAATTATATTACTGCAAGATGGAAAATTGAAGAGGTCTTCAAAAGTTAATTTCTGGTTCATGGTCTTGCAAAAGTGTTTTCCTGTGGCAGCCTCCCCTAGACCATGGGAGGATGGTGCTTAGGTTATGTTATCTCTGCTTGCAGACTTCATCTGCATTCAGAGTTGTGCTTTTCTGTGACTGTCATTGCTAGTCTATAGTAGTTTGATTCTGCATTAATTGTGGTTTTAAATATATATAATATATATAGAGAGACAGTTACATAATATATATAAAAATTGTTGCAGCTTAGATTATGGAGAATGCTAAATCATGAAATATTTGGTAGGAGTGATTGTGAAACACATTTGCATCATGGTCATAAAAAAGTTATTTGTTCTGGATAGGATCACCTGAAGCTGATCTAGAGTAGTAACTGAGTCATGCCATATATACATACAAGTAATTTTTCTTCTTAGAGTCAAATCTTCTCTGACTTTCTGGGAGGGTTGGGCGCTTAAGCCCTTTAGAATGGAGTATTTCCTTACTCATCCACTTTGCCTCTGAGTGGGAGGTTTAGATTTTTTTGGATATACTAATAATTAAAAGAGAGATCATATTCCTTTAAAAATAGTTCCATAGAACTGGTTATATTATGTTTCTGTATTATGCAGGTCACCAGAAAGACCCACTGGAGATCTTCGGGAAAGAATGAAGAACAAACGTCAAGATGTTGAGGCAGAGCCACAGAAACGAAGTACAGAGGAATCATCCTCTCCTGTTAGGGTAAGAGTGGAGTTTGCAGAACTCCAGAATCCCTCAGTAGCAATTGGGCAGTGTGTCCTAGAAACCTTGTTGTTGTGAATTATAATATTAAAAATGTTTCAAGGAACTGATCATTTTGTACATAGCATATCACATTTTTTGTTATGAAGTGTCTTAACAATTGTACTGTTTTGCAATTTTATAGTACTTTCTGGTCTTTTGGTTCCCAAAGATTTTATAAATCCAACAGACTTAAAATGTATTATAAATACTGATAAACAGGTATTTAATAACAGTGCAGACTCTTTGATTATTACCAAGAAAGTGTATGAACCATTGTTGCAGTCATCCACTATTTTTCTCCCAACAGTTATTCATATCCATTGTATACATGCATCCTGACTTCAGTTGTTCATCCCAAATTTGCTTTTGATGAAACCATGCAGTTACTGTTGTGCTGGTTCATTTTGCCTTCCTCCTCACATACTCGTCAGGCACCCCAACTGCTCACTTAATGGATTTTGCAAAAAATTCATTATTGTTCTCATTTTGTAAACATCTTTCTGCAACCCTGTGGCCCTCAAATATCAAAATTTAATTATTTTTAAATTGTGTTATCCACTCCTGATGTTACAAACAAATAGGGATAGAGTTTGTTGTGTGACTCTGTACCTGTGTAGCAGTAGCATCACTGTGTTCCTGCATCATGTTTAAGACCATCTTCATATGAATAATTTTTAAAATATTTTATTTGTAAAAAATCAGTTTTGCTTCTGCAGGTATTAACATTATTCTATCATTTCCTCTTGGTCTGTTCCTACTTGCTGTGTAAAATGAATTTTTTATGTCAGCTGTAAATAAATCAGCAGCAGCTGCTATCATTAAATTTAACAGAATGGCTTACCTTCCAATCATGTTTTCAGTTGCTGTTAATTTGTGTAAACTCTCAATCTTTTTACTGAAATGTGTTTCTTTTATTTTCTAATAGTATGAATAAACTGTTCAGTTTTTGAGTATATGGTTGGTGGGAAAATTTTTTTTTCCAACCGTCATTAAAAATTTGCTGTAACTTCTGGTGCAACTCTAATTTTGATGCGATTCTTACTTTTGGTTAGTTAACCTTGTTTTTTATAGTGTTCTATTAATGTAATAATAAAATGCTCTTAAACAACTAAAACCCAAGTGAAAGTGAACTGGAAGCAAGAGTCTAAAGGAATTGGAGAATTAGTTGGGTCTGTTGAAGTATCAAAGCATTATTTACAGATTAAACACACGGCAGAGTAAAAAATGCTCTGCTTCAATCTCATGAAATGGAAGGTTGAGGAAACAGCTGAACTTTTGTTTTAGTTCCATGGAGGCAACTCTCAAAATACAGGATATCAAAGAAAATATTCTGGAACAAATAGATGAAGAGGGACAGTCGTCAAGAGTTGCTTTGCAAAGAACCAGGATATCTAAAAGGACAGAAGACTTGAGTGACTGAACTGCTAAGAAAAATATTGCTCCATCGGTACAGCTACTGTTGCGGTGGAGATCTAATATGTGATGTTTCCATATTTTATTAAAGCTTTTGGGGTAACAGCGGAGCTGGATAAGAAGACTTTGAAATAAAGAAAGGTAGCTTGTTCCATAAGTTTCATAATTTTGATTCAAAAGATAAAAAAAAGACACCGGTCAGAAACATTCTTGCAGACAAAATCTGTGCTTCACCAGACTACTAGACTGAAACTATGATGGAGAGTAGTGGTTAAGAGAGAACTGCCTGACACAGGTCAAACCTGTTTTGAAACAAGGCTTTTGAGGCATATGTATAGATAGTAAAAGAATAGCAGGTATAATATTTTAGGCTTAGAAGCCAGCTAAGGGGAAAATTTTAGATTAATTTGAAATTGAATTACACAGAATGCTATGATAATTCATTTAAAGGATTATAATCTTAAAGAATGTAGAAAAAATGTTGGACATCCCAAATGTCAAACTTTGCGGAAGATTTGAAAGCAGTACGTGAGATTAACTGAAGTCTGAGGAATGCCGTGGGGCTTGGGGAAGATAGTTTTTGGCAGTACAATGGCAGATGAAACTTGGTGTTGGCAAGTGCAAGGTAATGCACAATGAAGAAAGCATTTAAAACAAAAAATGAATGATTTTTTTTAAAGTAACTGAAACCATGTAGTAGAAAAACAAGTTATTGTGGACAGCTCAATGAAACCACGTGTTCAAAGTGAAGTCACAGTTGTAGAAGCAAACACTCAGGTATATAAAAGTGGAATAGAAAATGATCAATAATATGCTGTAGAAATTCATGGTCCAGTTTTATTTGAAGTGCTGTTTGGTTGTCATCACCTGTATGCAAGAAAATGCAGTCAAAGGTTTTCTTGAAGTGGGCAAAGAGGTGAGAAATAAACTGGAGAGAAGAAAGGACATGGGATGAATGTATATAATGTATGTTTGAGAGAATGTAAGTTAGATGCGTCATATTCATACTTTATCCCAGTAGAAAGAGTGGCAAATTTGGAAATGACAAGGGGAAATGCTATTTACGTTATATATGACAATTCTACCTGATTGCCAGAAGATAAGACACAAAGCTGAATAGGTTCCACAAGAATCTAAGACAGTATAACTAGTATAAAATCTTTTCAGAGGATATTTTTTTATTCTTTGGAGACATAAGATAACTAGTACAATCTGTATGTATTTAGGAAGAAACTTCCTATATGGACAGTTTATAGACTATATCTCTTTTTATTTCTTCATGCTTTGTACTACTATTTGCAGAGACAGTATGCTGTTATGTGGACACCTACATTGAACTCAGTTGTTTCTGTGTTTCTTGGATTTATGTTTGGAATTACTTCAGCACTGTGCGTTAATATATGAATTATACAAATAATTAGATAAGGTTCCTGCTGTTACTGTATTTAGTTGGAAATTTTTATATTGACTTTTTCTCCGTATTATTAGAAGACAGTTACATTGGTGTGTGTGAAGTCTTACCCTAAAGTCTTAACCTGGAAGGGGTGTATGATTTGGGAGGAACAGTGGGAGGAACTTAATGTACATTTAGGAAGGTTTTTGTAAGGAATGCATATCACTTGTTTCATATCTGTGGTTTTTGTCATTGAAGCTTTTAACTATTTCCACTGGAAATAGGATTCAGCTTTGTCTTCCATCTCTGAAATGGCAACAATACCTCTTAATGTCAGGGGAGCTTCAGATCCATTTTCTTATGTATTTCTGTAGCATGGCAGTAGTTTACACTGTAAAGTTGTTATACCTAGAGCAAAGTAGTAGTGCTTGCCCAAAAATTTCTAGCTGTAATACACATAGCTTACTGTAGGTTCAGAGGAATCTGTGCTTTGAAATGAATTTATTTTGCAGCTACATGTGCAACCTGATAAGGTTGAAACTGAGATTTCTGCAATGCAAGAATTGTAGGTTGTATGAGTCTTCTTTCCATCGGTGTTGGCAAAACAACACTTCTTGGCTAGAAGCATGTTTTACAGATTGGATGAGTCCTTTTGTGCTTGGCCAGGCTTTTCTGACAGTAGTGGGAAATTTATTCCAGTAGACATCAAATCTTGTGCTGTAGAGTGCTGATCACATGGTACATGGAACTTCAACTTAAGTAGACAAGAAATTAAATAAAATCTCACAGAAATCAGCCATGATGTCATCCGTTTTTTCCCTCCCTTACGTGGCATCTCTCCCAAACATCAACATGAAACTGTAAACATCCATCCAACACCTGTTGTGTTTAGCTATGAGCATATACCTGAAACCAGCATAGACAAAATCTACTAAGTTGTTGTTTCCTGTTAGAACAAGCTACACTTTTTTTTTTAGTAAATAAACACATAATTATGAAAGTCTAGTGTTTCTTGTCTAGTAAATGGCATTTTTTCAGGACTGCCGGGAAATAGTTAACAAATGTGACTGAAGTAGATATACAGCATCTTCAAGTACAAGTGAAAGACATGCTATTGACCTTTAGGAGCTTAACTACTTTATTGACTTGTTAAGGGAGAGACAGAAAACATGTAAAGAAGGTCTATAAGGATATGAAGGAAATATTTCATCCCCATAGTATGAGGGAATCACATGTGTTATAAGTGTAGCAAGTAAAATAAAAGGGATATGTTGAAGATTTTTCAGTGAGAAAAATTAAGTATGTGTTCTAACCAGTCATGACTTAAATTCTTGATTTGCATGTCCCAGGAAAAATATACTCAATTTCTAAACTATGTGTTTTTCAAGATGCAATGTTGTCAGGATCTTTTTTCTTGACAACTAAACAACATTTAGTGTAAAATACCATGCTTCCCCTATATTCAGTATTTCAGTTTGATAGCTGTTTTTGTTTTCAGTTCTTCTGTAGGAATATGATTGTGTCACTAGTGAATCTTTGCACTGAAAGGAGAAAATACAGGCTCTCTCAAGACGCTTGTATTGGCTTGTAAGTTTGAAAAGGTAGGCATGGTACATACAGGTTGTGTAGTATTTTTAACATGGGTTATTAAATCGGACTTGAAGCACTGACTTGCTGCCTGTTCTTTGATGACAAGTTTTTTTATGAATTACCTTTGAGAGGTTTTTTTAAATCAGTATAGAGAGGTTGTCCTAATGTTAATATTTCAGTTTGCTAGTAAGAGGTAGTGCTGAATTAATAGGAAATAGTATTCATATTTAAGAAGTTATGGTTTTGTTAGTTTATATTGTAGAAATTAGTTGAAGTATAATGCAGAAGTACACAGTTTAGTAGAACAGATGTGGCCTTCGTGGAGGGTGGGCTAGAAAAATAAGAATAGTCTGAAGAAAAAAAAAGAATGGTTGCAGGAAAGGCTTGTTATACTGAGAGATTTTTAGATCTCATCAGAGCAATTTTCTTTTAAAGTAATTTGCTTTGGGGCATAGTACAGTTCTGGCCCTTAGACTGAAATGCCTTTAGTCCATGTTGAGACAATGGCTTAGTGGATGTAGACTTGTCTGCAGTTGATGTCAGCAACCAGCATGACTCAGTTATGACCTTCTGCATCATTTTAGAGACTTACATCATTAAACTAGAGATAAGTTTTTTACATTGTTAGTGAGTAAAAAGGAATAGTCAAATTTTACTGGTTTCTGCGTGACTATCTGCAATTTTATGTTCTTTCCTTAATGTGTTTCTAAGGTGATGTTAAGGTTTTAAATTAAGTCAAGATCTGAGTCCCAGTAAGGAATAGCTAGTGAAAATTCTGATCCATCTTCATTTCTTGGTGTAAGTTTCTCCCACATACCAACATGAAGGAATCCACAGAAAAACAAAAGAAGGCACTATAGAAGGTAGAACAACAGGGCCATGGGACAGACTTTGCTGTTCTGGTTTCCTATTTAATAAATTAACCTGAGATACATCTAAGCTTGAATTTTCTTCTTTTGCTAGTAGTGAAGAAACTTTGTGCTGTATTCCACTTGAGCCCAGGTAGATCATTTAGAGGATGTTGCTTCAGCAGATGCAGAGGCACAACCATGCAGCTTTACTGCTGGAATTTAGCAGAGGGACAAGAGCAGCACAGCATCAGTTGACTTGAAATTATCTTTTTTCTTGTAAGGATAGTCTCTGAATTTTTTAGGTGTTCAGAGGAACCATCTGCCACATGGAAAATGGGTGCTACTGCATTAGTTAGACTTGTCTTGGACACAATGAAAGTCAAACATAAAGCTATCAATGGAACTTGATTCCATTGTGTTGCTTTA
The DNA here is from genome assembly GCA_013397795.1 of Orthonyx spaldingii. Classification (NCBI taxonomy): domain Eukaryota; kingdom Metazoa; phylum Chordata; class Aves; order Passeriformes; family Orthonychidae; genus Orthonyx; species Orthonyx spaldingii. The sequence continues at coordinate 501,635 of VZTJ01002438.1, forward strand.
CAATTTTTTCCCCTTCTGCCAGCCAAGTGTCTTTGGGTTTTTTTTATTTTATTATCTCCTCCCCCTCCACATGCTTTTATCCTCTGAAGAGTTAAATGGTTCCACTTTTGAGGCTCATCTGCCTTGCACATAAATATTCTTATTTACAGCTGAGAATTCTTGCTCAAGCTGTTAAAATTATACTCTTTAAATGTTCATTAAACTTCTGGTCTTTAGAACTTTTATCTGTTCTTTCGGTGTCTATTTAAAACTTTATTCTCTGATGTCTGCTTGACTCTTGCCCTGCCTTTAAGCCTTCTTATTTTATGAATCCTTTCTTCTCTTTTCCTCATCTGCTATTTGCATTCTGATTATATGAAATTGCATTAAAACATGTAGCCTGTGGAGTCTCTGCTTGTTAAGAAGGTATTCGTTCAACAGGCTAAAGGGGAAAATGCTTTTTGTACTATGAAAGAACCCCAGCCAAAATACCATGTAAAATACGTCTGCTTCTTCAGGCTTCTTTTGAAATAAAGTTGTTTACTCTAATGCAACGTTTTTCCCTTTATAGAAAGAGTCTTCACGAGGAAGACATAGAGAAAAGGAGGATATCAAAATTACAAAGGAGCGAACACCAGAAAGTGAAGAGGAAAATGGGGATTGGGAAACAAATAGAGAAGGTATGTATAAGGTATTGAACTAACAGTCCCCTGATGCTTCAGAGAACTCTGAGATTTCTGGGCTATGTCAAGTGGAATGCTTCAAGATTTGGTTTCTAAGCAGAATACTTTCATGCAGTAGCCATTCATTTAATATTATTTTTGAGGAGAACGAACAAGCTATCTGAGTTGGACTGCTACAGTGATTAAACCAACTAGCTTTAAAAACACAGGCTTTTTTTTTTTCTCTTTTCACTACTCAGGCAGCAAAGAATTTAGGTATAGTCTTACTCCATGGTGAATCTTTCACCTTAAGGTCACTAGATGAATCCAAGTTGCATCTAAAGTAATTTTGGAACTGATCAGTCTGAGAAGAAAGGGTAACTCCTTTGAATTCAAAAGTCAACCATTTTTGTTGCATAATTTGTGATGATGTAAACTGTCATTAACAAGGACTCCATTAGAATGAGTATAACAACAGTTGAAGGTGGACATTGGTGAAATATTTGTATTCTAAAAATACTTGAAGAATACTAAGTGTCTTGCATTACCTTCTGTAGTCACTTTGGTATGAGTTGGTGGATGGGAGTTTTTGGGTTTGAATTTTTTTTTGTGGTACTTACAAGGTGTTTTCATTTTGTAGTACTTACAAGGTGTTTTCATTGTTGGTGTGGGCAGTTTTCCTCTCTCGTAAGTTTCACTTTTGTTAGAGTCCGAGTTCACCTGATACTGATGTTACAGCAGCTTCTACTTAGCTGTGGTGTTTCTGTAGTTTTCTAAGTGTCTGTGTTTCAGAAGTAGTTACAATGTTGCAGGAAAAAACCCAGCAATTCTGATCCCTTCTGAGGAAATTCAGATATAATGAACATATTTGCATAAGTGCACTGCAAGTGGTAGGATGGAGCTCCTTGGAAATGTCATTAACTAGGGAGCTTTTCACTGTGTGCTACAAATATTGCAGGTCCTGTTTTGCTGTGTCTTAAGCACAATACGTGAATGGAAAAGTAGCCATAATATATATTCACTCCTTTGTAGATTTTTTTTTTTACATACTTTAAGAAAAATTGATCTATGACATGTGTACATGGAAATAAAACCTGACTCAAAAAAGTTTGGAACATAGAAACCACAAGTTCTATATAAAGATGTAGTATGAATGTCTTAAGTCTTAGACACTGAGACTTTCATTTTGAGAATTCAGCTTTTTTTTCAAAATAGTGTCAATTATTGATATATGGATGAAGTAGAATTACTATCAGTTAAGTTCTAGTGAGTGCTATATAAGTAGATGGATAGACTGGGAAAGAATCTATGCTGTTAAGAACTGCACCTGTCTCTAAACTGTTCCAGTGCATTCATGACACTTGAAGGCAATTTGTAGACGGAGTTTAGTTGTTGCAAAACCTTTTATATAGTTCTGTATGTAGGAAGGGAGTGAAGACTTTTTAATGAAGTCATCTTTTCTCTGACAAGTATTTTCCCAAAATGCTTTTTGAACATTAGACCTAAATAGCCATAAACAAAATTATTGTAAACAGAGTGAGTAAATTCAATTTTCAGTAAGATTTCAGTTGGAAGATTGGAAGCATATGATATTAACTGTCCATGACTTAATGAAAAAGTGAGAGAAATAGCACTTTTTCTAATGTGAAAACCGAACAGTGATAATGTTGATAACCAGATGTATACTCTTGAAGTGTGTTTATCTGATGAAGGGGTTCATACAGAGCTCTTCTTTTATTTTAAAATCAATGTTTACGTGTAATTAAGTGCATCAATTGATTCGTAAGACTCTATATTAAATAAAGCCTTCTAGTATGCATCACTATGAATCTGCTTCATGTGAGTTTCCCAGTTAAGTAGTGCTCTACATATTTTTGGTCTTTGTTAAGGCACACAGTTTTAATTTTTTTTTGTTATTTAAATATAAATAAGTGATTTACTGTGTTTCCCTTGCTACCTCTCTTGAATGTCTATGAAAGAAGTTAAGGTGTTCTTTTTAATGAAGTTTAAGGGTTTGACTTCAGGTTGTATGGAACTAACTGGAGTTACTTCAGGTTTGCACGCATAATTGGAGAAGAAATTTGGCATTCATTCCTTGATCCATTCATACAGTGCTTAAAAGTCATGAAAATATTTATGCTTGGCACCCAGTATGATAAATGTTATTGTTATATTTTTTGTAAGAAATTGTTTGCTAATCTATTTACTTTTTTTTCTTTAAATAAAGACTCTGATAATGGAGACGTTAATTATGATTATGATCATGAGCTGTCTTTGGAAATGAAGCGCCAAAAGATTCAGAGAGAACTCATGAAATTGGAACAGGAAAACATGGAGAAACGAGAGGAAATAGTAATTAAAAAAGAGGTTTGTATTATGTAAATGTGAAATAAAAAAGGCAAGTCATCAGCCACTTCATAGGATTCTAATTGCTTCACAGAAGGCTTAAGGTTTTTGGGCTACAAATGCACTATTGTGTTACATAATAGTAAGTAACTGGCACCTATGTAATTAGTATGGGACTTGAGTATTAGAAATGAGTATCTGATCAATTATCCAGCAGAATAACCAAGTTTTCTCCTTGTGAGGTCAGCTATTAAATGAGTAGGATTTAATGCATTTTAATGATACAAAACTAGTAAGATTTGTATCAGAGAAGACATGTAAAAGAAAACATAAGGCATTTTTTTGCCAGTCTCATTTTCCAGCTTGTCTTGTAGTAACAGAATAAAGTAGAGTGACAGAGAGAAAGCTTTAAGTGTTAGAAACTGTAAAATTTTCGTGAAGATTAAAAAGAAATCCTCTAGGGATGTCTTTCTTTTTCAGGTAAATGTGAGTGTTAGTTGTGAGCATACTGATTTTAAGCTTTTAGTTACAGTTTTTGTAATGTATTGCAGAATGCATCATCTTGTCTTCCTCCATGCTTTGTCTGTTGTCTTCCTTTTGTGGTGTTCTTTGCAAACAATGTGAGTAGGTTGAAGTAGAGATGTACATGGTTATGATCTCATACTCTCTCACTTGCTGAATTTACGTATTTGACACATACCTCAGCATACAGTTAGGCTTTTGAGCCTCAATATCTTATTGGTTAATTATATTCCTTCCCTCAAGATTTCTCCAGAGGTGGTTAGATCTAAATTGTCACCATCACCATCGCCACGAAAATCTAGCAAATCTCCGAAACGAAGATCCAGTCCCAAATCATCATCGTCAGCTAGTAAGAAAGACAAGAAAGCCTCTACTGTCTCTTCACCACTTTTGGATCAGCAGAGGTCAGTACGTAGATGCATCTTGCAAGAGAGTGAGAACAGAGAACCACACCTACATTTATTACTGGATTTTTCATAATTAATGTTTTCCATTTTTCTTGCTTTCAGTGCCCTTGATAATACAACTTTAGGGGAAGGTCTCTAAATTGTGCATTGTGAATCATCTTATGCAGAAAATTGTTATATGGATATAGTTGTCAGTTGATTATTTTCATTGTTTACAAGCAGATCTTTTCTCTTTGAATATCCAGCGTCTTTGGGAGGTGATGAGAAAATACAAACCATTGAAAAGTGGAAAACACTTTCATTTGAAATGCTGCAGCCTGTGAAGCAGCCTCTCTAAAATGAAGTGTTTAAAATTTTACCAACTGCACATTCTGTTGGTATTGCATATTACTGTTCAAGAAATAATGTGGCAGGGAATTTCTTTCAAGGCGGGGAATTTCTCGGAATTCAGGAGAGGATAAGAAGTGAGGGATTGGGGCAGCGGGGCAGGGAAGAATTAAGGATAAGATATGTAAAAATCACAGGATTTGAACTAGGTGCTGTGCCACCAAAGTCAATCTCCAAAACCTGTTTCTAAAGTTTTTGCTGGCCACAAGACATTTTGAATTGTTGTTTGCAGCTTTTATATGGGAAAGAAATTACTGCAGCCGGGTAACCAGACACATCTGTATCTGCTAAGTGGAAATTCCCTTGAAAATAGGGGCAAAAGAACATTGTTTCTGCTACAGGAATGATATAGCATGTGCTGGTATATTACTGACGTGCAGTATGCAGTGATGATAGGTTTTATCTTAGTGGTAAACTATGTGGAAAATAACTGCTATTTCATATTGTGAGATACATATTCAAGAATATTTAGATGCTTCATCCTGTCAGGTAGTTAACATTAAATTGAAAACATGATTAGTTCAAGTAATTTTGTGTATATGATTAGGGTATTGCATTGCAGAAATGGGAGTCTAAACAGACAAGGTACTCAATAATTTTTGTCTTCTGGTGTGTGCAGTTCATGTAAGGGCATTTTATCTTTGAAAACTGGTTCTGTCTGAACAAGAGCAATTCCTATTTTTGTTCACTTCCTTCAGAAAAAAAGGCTGTAAATTGAAGAGCTCAACATAAATTTTTACCAGCTCTATTCACCCTTCTGTCAAGTTCAGCTATTGAATGGTGCTTGCTAATGGAGTTGGTGAATCCTGTCCTAAAAGCTTCAAGACCTTTTATGTTATAACTTTCCTGCCAACGTCTCAGGAATTGTTTGAAATAGTTGTCAGCTCTTCATCTTTACACCCCCTCCACCCTGTTAATTTCTCTCTAGGAGTTCTAAAAGTAACCAGAGTAAAAAGAAAGGTCCTCGTACCCCTAGCCCTCCTCCTCCAGTACAAGAGGAAACTCCCCTGGGGAAAAAACACAAAGAAAAACATAAAGCAAAAGAACGTTCAGAAGAAAAGGCAAGGGAGGTGAAAGAGAGAGGGCGTGACTTTGAAAGGCACAAGGAGAAAAAAGAGAAGCAGAGGTAAGTTATATTGCATTATTAGCTTTTAACTGTAATGTAACCTTGCTTTTAAAGTGATCTTTTATTGAACTCTGAATAATAATGGTGCTTTTACCTGCTTTGCCAACAACTTTTTCAGTACCCATGAAGTATTTGCAGTGTGTTATATAGATAGGTTGATACACTATAAATAACAGATTGGTAGGTTTTAATTACATAACTTAGTAAGTATGTAAAATGCCCCTTTGAAAGATGCATTACTTCTCAGGAATTTGGACCTTCACCAGTGGAACAGATTGTTTGTCAAAATCTTTGTTGAAATCATTCACTTGTCTGACTGCCTGCTTTTCTGAAATCTTAGAGGACTAATCTTTAGAAGTTGGCAGTGTGCATTTAAACTCTTCCTAATCTTCCATAGGTTAAAGTATTTTTGAAGTAGTCAAAGACTACTGACATTTTAGAATTGCTTTATTTTTGCATATATACATATTTATATATTGAAAAAAAAGGTGGACTACTGTGACTATTCCATTATTTCCTGGAGCGTACATATCCTCTTAAGCTGAAAGATATGTGATCTGTATTTTTATGTCCTGTATTTTCTTGAGGAAGGTAGGGTACATGTTCTTAAGTCTTACTTTGTAACTGGCACAGCAAAGACTAAGAATTGGAAAAGCAGTGAATTGTTTAAATAAATTACACCATACCTACTTAGAAGTATTTTATTTCCCTCATGATTGCACACTCCATTACTGGAAGGAGGTCACAAGCAGTAGAAAAGAACATTCTAGGTAGTGCTGAAAGGATCAAGACAGTACTTGTCTTATTGTTGTACTATAATCAGTTATTGCTGTGGTGACTACAGCCTTATATCTCACTGTTGGATTTTTGTCTTTTTTTTTTCCCCTGCATAGTAAAAATGAAGTTGTAATGTCAAATCTCAATGAGGTACAATCAGTGAAATAGTTGAAGGTTTTGACAGATTGCTTTCATTCACTTGCTACTGGGGTTAGCCCTTAAAAATGTGTCTGAGCTTGAAGCTGCTTAAATAAAGTTCTGCTATTACAGAAATTTTTAAATGAGGCAGTAAAATATTTCTCCATTGGTAAGAATTCTGTTTCACTGCCACATGACGTATTAGGTAAAATTACAAGAAGATTTGTTTGGTTTTACCATATTCTAGTTTTTACAGTCCACTGTAGCAAGAAGTTTAGTGTATATCTTGCATTCTTGAGTTTTGCTACCTTAAGGGAATTTCATATGTGAAATTCTAGATGGAACAAATGATTGTATAACATAGCTCTTGATATCGTAATCACAGGTTCTGTCTTGGAGGTGTTTGTAAGTTTCTTAGAAATGTGCTAATGCCGTCTTACCCCTGTTACACAAGCTGCTGTTTATGTTTCCCAGGGATCCCTCTGAAAGCTCCCGTAGACAGAAGCGTTCTCCTAGTCCTGCAGATCACTCTGGCAGTAATTCTTCCCCTTCCAGGGAGTACTCACCACCTGCTGCAAGGCGAAGGCAAACCTCCCGAGCTCCAGCCAAGTCAACCACTCACAAACATAACTTCTCACCCTCTCGCAGGTGGGAGGTCAATTCTGTGGATTTTCTTTCCATTAATAGTTCTAGTTTGGGAACTTCCTCTGTTGGTTTGAGTACTTGTTTATGTGTCTGTTGTGAATATGTTTGTGCCTCAGATGAGCTCTGAGACTTTTTTTTTTGGCCAAGTTACAACATTGACGGTACCTGTCATGTCAAGAGTACAAGTCGCAGTGAAAGTTTCCATTTATCAGTTTCTCTCAAGTGTTTTGTCTTCAGGTAGAACTTCAAAAGTCTGATATGAGATGTAGTCAGTCTGTGATCCTTGGGGAACTTTTTTCATCTGTAACCTTCCCCTTCTTAAAAAGGAGAACATGGGAAAATCTTTTACCTTGGAGAAGGGAAAGGAGCAGAGTTTCTCCATTCTAAAATGGGTAAAGTGATACACAGGTCTTGGTTCTGCACATCTTTTTGGAGAAGCAGGCACAACTGGCTAAATAATGCTTCTATAAAAAAGCTATACAAAGCTTCTTACAGGAAGCCTTAGGGAAGGTATCATATCTGTTACTTCTTGGGGCTTTAGAAAAAAATAGTTTACCACCCATTAGAAATGGAGTAGGATCCTTATTTTGGTCTGAAAGAGTGTAAGCTCAGGTTTAGAATGGCAGTGCTAAATACTGCAGTAGTCCCATGTTTGTATAACGGAAAGCGAGGCATTCTTATTTTCTGCACCTCTGCTGAAGGGTGGGGGAAGCTCTGGATGTCATATGTTTCTGCATGCTGATAAAACAAGCAAAACAAAACCTATCCATTCAGCAATCCAAAGAGTTGTAAGCAAACTGTTTGGCTTCTGTGGTGACTCAGTTCAGCTGGAACAACGTTGGATTGTTTTATGGTAGATGTCACTGATGGACATTTTTGCTGTATTGGATTCTTCATAGGGAAGAGAGTTCCTCCTGGAGCAGTAGTACAGAGTCTGCAAAATACTTCTTCAGTATTCTTTTCCTTGTTTAACTTACTCCAGTGTCCTGGTTTCAGGTGGGATAGAGTTCATTTTCTTCCTAGGAGCTACTGTAGTGCTGTGTTTTGGATTTAGTTTGAGAACAATGTTGAACGCGCAGTGATGTTTTGGCTGTTGCTGAGTAAAGCTTACCACAGTTTCCCACACCCTGCCAATAAGCAGGTGCACAAAATTCTGGGAGGGAGCATGGCCAGGACAGCTGACCTGAACCAGCAAAAAAGATATCCCGTACCACAGAACATCATGTTCAGTGTATAAACTGGGGGAGTTGGCCAGGAGCTGCCAATTGCTGCTCAGGGACAGGCTGGGCATCAGTCCAGGTGAGCACATACGTTGTGCATCACTGTTTCTCTTGGTTTTCTTCTCCTGTCTCTTATCTCCCTTGTCATTGCTGTTGTTGTTACCATCATTATTATACTTTATTTCAATTTCTAAACTGTTCTTATCTCAACCCACAGGCTATACCTTTTTCCCTTTCTCCTCCCCATCCTGCTGGGAGTGGGGAGTGAGCAAGCAGCTGTGTGGTACTTAGTTGCTGGCTGGGATTAAAGCATGACATCCAGTAGTTTGCTCATCATTGCCTATGTGTATCAAGTGTTGTGCAAGGGAGTGTTATGCAGGGAAGATAAATGGGCCTTCTGGTAGAAGCTAGAAGCAGAGAAGGATATTTGAAATATTTTGTCTCCATACCATTGAAAGCCAATTTTGGTAATCCTGTGTTTCAAAACAGTGGTTTCACAGGGAAGAGTAAATGTAGTCTTAGTTTAAAGACAGTAAGTCATGAAAGTCTTTTGGATTCTGTTGGTCATATCTAGCCCTGACAGAATTTTACTTTGAGTGCTTTGGAAATTTTAGTACTAATTCCTGGTCATCTGTTTCATTTGTATATGAATTGTCATTTTAGATGCATGCAGGCTGGTTGTTTCCTCAGGAATAGTGAGATTTTTGAAGATGTGTTGTCCATGTGTGGCTTTTTAACTCCCGCTCTTTTCCTTCTCCTAGTCTCTGGAGTTCTGTGAAGTAGACGGGAGTTGGGAGTTAGGGACAGTACGTATTTCATAAGAAAAGATACTTGCAAGTTACTTTGATGCTGAAAAGGGTAAAAAAGCCCCACTACTGAGCCTAGAGACTTGAAGTATGTTGTTGTCCATGTTAGCCATATTATGAGGAAATTTTTGTTGCTGTGTAAATTATCTTTAGTTGATGACAGACTCTCGAAGGTTGGAGATATCTTGTATACATTTTCTTACTCTATCAGATGTGAGTTTTCCATGTTTGTGTATACATTCACATTTGCTGATATTTTAAGTAGCTATGCATGTGGTTTTTCTGGATCCAAGAATTGTTTAAACATCAATCCTTACAATAAAAAATGTTAGAAGTGTATAAGAAGGAGACACTGTTGCTTTGTAAAAGAATTTCAGCTGTTGTAAACAAAAAATCTTAAGTTACACTTCATAAAAATTATCTACATAATTTTATTCCAAAAAGGAATTAATCCAAAAAGGAATTTTAATCTGAAAAGGATTTTATATCAAAGAAAACAATGGTTCTTGTTTGGGGATGGGAGAGAAGATAATGATTCTTTTTCTGACTTCTCCCTCCCTTCCCCTACATTCTGGTAGCTATGTAATACAATTTTTGATTGAACAAATTTTTTCTGGGTATTAAATAAATAATTATCATTTAAAGATAAGCACGTTATGAAAGCATATACTTGGCACCCTGTAGGGAAGCCAAGTTTGATATTTTATAGAAACAGCACATATTTTCAGCTGACAGAGGGTAGAGAATATACAAATTATTTAAATTACTTTTTTATATGGTGTGTTAAGAACCTTTCAAGTCAAATTATTATACATGTGCCTGTTTTAACTCTTCCTTGCAGATCTGCTTCCCCATCGGGTCAGCATCATTCTCCCATATCCTCCAGACATCACTCCTCTTCCTCACAGTCAGGCTCCTCTGTTCAAAGACATTCTCCTTCCCCACACCGCAAAAGAACTCCTTCTCCATCCTATCAAAGGACAGCTTCCCCACCTGCAAGGCGCTCATCTTCCCCCTACCCCCCACACTCTTCCTCTCCACCTCAGAGGAAGCGAAGTCCTTCGAGACACCGATCTCCTGGAAGAGACAAGGGAAGACACGATCGTGATCGGACTTCACAGTCTCATGACAGGCGCCATGACAGGCGAGACGGTATGAATGAAAAATAGAGCTTCAGAATAATTTTTATTTGTTTGCAAGTTGCATTTTGAAACTTAATCTTCAAATTGTGGCATTGTCTGCACCAACCCCAGTGGCTAGGGGGTGAAGAGAGTACTGGCTGTGTTTACTCTTCCTGTGCTGATTGTGCTGTTTACAGATAGTGTGTATTAGAGTACCCTGGTAGAACTGCTTATGTAGGCTCAACTGATTGTAAAGGTGCTGTAGGTATCTGTGTAGGTGTTCCTTGTGTAATGCAATAGTGGTGTCAGTAGGTAAGTGATTTTCACGGCAGGGTACTCCTGAGTAACTATTACTCTTTTCTGTGAACTACCCACTGATGACTGTCTATTGTCTCTGTAATTGACATTAAGTGAGGTATCTGCAAAGAAACAGTCATTCCTTCCAGAAACCTGTAGAGCTGTTTGAGCAGTATGTGATGAGCAAACATGCTGTTTGCCTCGAGAGACAGATTACAGAGTGCATATGTCAGCTCTATTTTAGCCTGGCTGTAAACTTACCTTCCTGTAGCAATAATATTATAAATATATAATAAGAAAAACCCCAAAACCAAACAAAAAACCCAACCCTAAACCAAAAGATTTTAGCAGGGCATTGAGGCCTTACAAGTAGTGTAAATATACCACAAAATTTCTGAAAATATGTGTCTGTGTGTGTATGGGTGTATAGAAAATAAGAGGAATGTATAATTGGAGGAATAATGACCCGACCGTAAAATCATTGAAGTGTGCTTGCCTTTTAGTATGTTTAACATTTATTTTTATTATACTTATTGGCTTCTGAATGGGTAAATACTTGTAGAGATTCATATTCACAGTAAGATCCTTAAAGCTTACTAAAGGTATAGGTAGATAACCCAGCATGATCTTGTCTCGCTTATGTATTAGTTTTTATTCTGTAAGTGTATTTTGACTATGTTATTTTAGTGTTATTTGTGTGCTAAATGTTTACTTGCTCTGATTAAGCCAGGTATATAACATTCTTTTGAACATTTTACAGAAACAAGAGGGAAAAGAGAAAAAGAAAGAGAAACAAGAGATGATCGTGATTATGACCAAGAGCAGAGTACCTCCAGGGACCATAGAGATGACAGAGAGTCTCGTGATGGAAGGGATCGGAGGGACACCAGAGACACCAGAGACCGGCGGGAGCCGCGGGAATCCAGAGACACTCGAGACTCCAGAGACACGCGGGACTATGGCAGGGATACCAAAGACAGTCGTGACCAGAGAGACTCGCGCTCCACACGGGACTCCCATGACTACAGAGACAGAGAGAGTCGGGATGCCCATAAAAAGGATGACCAGTATCAAGATGACTTGCGCAGCTATGGAAGATCCCATGGCAGAGAGGAGAGCTCTCGTGCTGAAACAAGGAATGATTCCAGAAGTGACTCCAGAAATGAGAGCAGAAGTGATAGAACTGGCAGAAGTCGAGGCAGAGGTCCAGAACTATCTGACAAAGGTATTGTGTAATTTTAACAATTCATGTGTCCCTTTCATTTAAGATTGAATATTTGCATTCATATTGCCTTGTTTGATATTTGGTATGCTAATACTGCCAAATAGTTTGTGCTTTTAAAGCTGTGTTCTATTGTCATTAAATTAAAACTGTTCTTGAAATTTATAGCACTTCTGTGTTCTCCATTCATTAAAGTGGCATAACATTGGTATTCTGCCATCCCATTTTAAAATAGTCTAACCCTTACATCACTCTGTTTAATGTTTCTGCAACCCTAGGTTTTCCCATTGGCTACAAACACAAGTAAGAGGCTGATGTGTAGTGGAAAATTCATAGGGGGTAGTGAGTCTCAAAGCACTGGGCAGCAGGTTTTTTGAGCTCTTTCAAAAACAGCTATATGTCTTAGGTGCCTGAAAACCATCTTTCACACACACCCACTTCTCTCTGCCTCATCACCCTGCCCCATCCGATTTCCAAAAAGTGTGACTTTAATCTTCAAAATGGTTTCTGAAGTCTGATTAATTTTAAAATTATTGTTATTGCTACTACTACTGCTTTTAATAATCCATAATTTATTTTGCTTTTTCAGGCTTATTGTGACATTTTCATTAGGGAAATGACATACAGTTCTTACAGGGAGAGCAATCTCAACTTTCTTTGCCTATTCTTGCTGCACTGTCTACTCGCTTGCAGCCTACTCAGAACAAATGTGAATTGGCTTTTGGACTGGTATTTCTAGTCAGGAGACCTTGTAGTATGACCAGGGGATGATACTTTAGAAAGTCTTGGTTTTGCAGTTTGCAAATGATAACTTTGCAATTAAAACATGTGAAATTTGAGTTGTTGGTTAAGTAGAGTTTGATGTTGCAATTTTTGTCCATGAACAACTAATTCAAATTTATTAGATGTTAATACATCAGTTGGTATAAAGTATCAGTGGATTTCCTTACATGTGGAAGTTCATGTTTTGTGTTGCTACATCTCCTTTAGGAAGTCGGGGGACTAGAGGGTCCCAGGTTGATGGTCACAGCAGTAGTGGAAACTACCATGACAGCTGGGAATCGAGGAGCAGCTACGCTGATCGGGATCGCTATGACAGTCGGGATCAAGCAAGGGATTCCTCCTTTGAAAGAAGACATGGTGAACGGGACAGGCGTGACAACAGAGAAAGAGGTATTTTAATGTCTTATTTTTGCACATAGATCTGTAGTCAAATGTACAAGTGTGAATGTGTGTTTCTCTTTCCCTTGTTTTTCTTTCTTCTTCTGCCCCCACGCCGATTCATAAATAGCTCATCTGACATCACACACTGACACTACTCCTATTCTTGATACAAGATAACTTCTGTTGTAAGATTGGCATTGTGTGCATGACTGCTGTCACCTTTCTCCAGCCCTGTGGCTAGTTTTTGACATCTTCTGTGTTTATTCATCCAACTAGTATTTAAGTAAACTAAACTTCAAGGGATTTCAGTGTACAACTTCATTGTAAAATGTTTTTGCCTCCTCCTCCACTTCATGTACATAAGCATGTAAGCTTAGAGTCATGATTGCATTTCATTACTGGTTCTGGTTGTCTGTATAGAAACATTGTGCTTTTGTACTGTAAATTACTTGAGTGTGTTTTGGGGATGGCCTGAGCTAGACCAACAGTTGTGGACTGCTTGCTGCTGAAGTAAGTGACAGTTTAAATTTATGATTAATTTAAAAATGTATTGTCTGGGGAGTTTCATAGTGATGAGTGCTTTGCTATTGTCAGTAATAATTAGCTAGTAAGCGTTGATACAGATACCAGTGAACATGAAAATAGTATGCAAGACTTTTTTTTTTTACATAGTATGCAAGATGTCAGACTTCTGTACCAGAAAGTGTATTGTGTTGGCTTGAAGGAACTTGGTACCAACTTACACTCTGGAATATATTTGTATTGTTCACCAATTAAGAGAACAGGAGGAGTCAGGGAAATGAAAATAGCATGAAAATTAAAAGAGGAGCTGTGAAGACTAAACATAAAATTACAGTGGGTTATTTTCTGTCTTGAGGTTTGATTTACAGGTGACAGATACATTCTAGCTACTGTATAATTTCAGTTTTTCAAAGAGATATTTTGTATGCCACTTTGAAAGATACTTTTTAGCCTGTTGAAACCTATTTACTGTTGCTTCTTGTGAAAGGCTCTGCTTCAGATTCTCTCTTCTTCAAGGCAGGATTTCAACAAACCTAAACTCCAGGCTTCCTTTTTCATGTCAGCTGAAAAATCCTGAAGACTGAATGTGTCCTGGGGGTTGGCTTTTGCAGTCTAGCTTTCATCTCTTTCACCTCCCCAGCCCAAATAAATCCTGCATATATACAATGTAATTTTGTGCCCTTCATATCTTAGCAAGTTCTTAATTTATTAAGAAAGGCAACAAATATCTACCCCAAAAAAAAACCAAAACAGAACCCCAAACCAACAGAAAAAACCTTGGAAATAAAATCATGTAATCACAACAAAATAAATTTCTAGGAGGGAAGTTGCTTTGAATCATTTGTGTTTCCCTTTGCAGGAAAAATATAAAGAACATGAATTCAAAATTTATTGTCTTCTTCCTTAAAAATGTAGATCACTTTTTGTAATAGTAAATCCTCAGAGTTACAATTCAAGACAGTTTCCCTAATTAGACTACAGTTTTAATATCTGTCATTCTGAGAAAAATAGAGATAGATTTTGGTTGGTACTTAGTTCTATGATATGTAAGGAGTATGATTTTAAAATGCAAGCTTGCAAGTTTGAGCTGTCTTTATTCAACTAAGGCAAATGCAAGTGTTCCAAACAACCACTGGAACAGTACTTCAGAAAATGAAGTCACATAGGAAGTGCTGACTATCTGCATTTAATTGTCTAATACACTTGCAGTATTTGACTCACGTAAGACTTTCATGTGGGTGTTTTGTCACCAAAACTGACATAACAAATAGGAGTTACTGAACTTCTTTATAAAATTTAATACTTAGTATGCACAGTAAATCATATTACAGTGTTACAGGCCCCATTAAAAGAATGTGAAGCCTGTTCACAGAACCGATTGTATGGATTGATGGCTTACCTTTTTAAAAAGGCAGAAATGTCACTCAACTTTGCTTTTAATTTCACCTGGTAACAGGGGAGCACTAAATCATTGTTAATTCACTCAGAGATGAAAATTGATTAAACTGATGGAAATGCACGTTTTATTGATTTAGTTCTGTCCAAACTCTGCCTGCTCACGCCCGGTGGACATTGTCTCAATTTACAGCAAAGTGCACTCTCAGCCTCAGAGTAATGGACGGAGAAATTCCAACCTCTGTTCATGCCATATTTTCATCTTTTGTGTAGTGCTTTTATATATATATGTTGTAGGAAAATAGTTTTAGTGCTTTGTTGTGGCTCAAGTACTACTAACACAAGGATTGAAATTAGTATGAAGTAGTCAAAACTTACAGAAATACTCAAAAAATATCCGAAATACAATGAACAATATGTAGATAAGTCTGTGGAGAGTAAATATAATTTGGAAATCAGATTTCATTGTCCTGGATCAGTAATTTTCTGCATGTTTAGTATTCTCTCTGGCTCTAATCCACTGTCTGACCAACAACAAACTCAGATTCTAAACTGTAAGACTCTGCAGTGAACACAAATGAAAACTTTTAGCAGTTCTTCCTGTATCTCATCCTTGCTTGTCCCTTTCTTGTGATTTTGTTTGTGTGTTTCTGTGTAGGGATCTCTTCTGTGATGAGACAGGCCAGTATTTCCAATTTTACAGAAACTTTTCTTTTCTTATAACTTTTTTTATAAATAACTTGAGTCCTTGTAAACCACTTGACTCCTAATAGATTCATGAAGTAAAATTTTTGTACAGAAGTCTTAGCATTTCTTATGCATGGCATTCCCTTTTTAAGGTCTTATACCAGCTTTGGAGTCATTGAGTAATGCAATAGTAATAGCTACACTGTGAGGCATACATTTACCTTTTGAAACCATTCAGAAAAATTTGGTAGAAAATGAGGGTTTTTTGGCAACTTTTGGTTAAATAAGTAAAGCCCACTTCCTGAATGTTGAAAAATTATTTCAAAATTAGTTCTGCTTTTTATCTTGCTTTGTCCCCAAAGGGAGCATTCAAGTTTCTTCAAGGAGTTTCTTTTCATTTAATGCAAACCAAGATCTAGATGGTCAAGAGAAAGGTTGTTTTTATTAGTGTAGCGGAAGCAGTGTATATCCATTTAGCACTTGGTAATGAAACCTGCTTCTGTTCACAGATCAGAGAGCAAGCTCACCGGTACGACACCAAGGACGGAGTGATGATCTCGAGCGGGATGAGAGGAGAGAGGAGCGAAGAGTGGATCGGTCTGATGACAGGAGAGATGAAAGGGCCCGGGAGAGAGAGCGGGAAAGGGAGAGGGACCGAGAGAGAGAAAGAGAAAGAGACCGGGAAAGAGAGAGGGAGAAAGAAAGAGAGTTGGAACGAGATCGTGCTCGGGAACGGGAGAGGGAGAGAGAGCGGGACAAAGACAGGGACCGTGAGCGGGACCGAGACAGAGACCATGACAGGGAAAGGGAACGAGAGAGGGAAAGGGAGAAGGAGCGGGAGCGAGAGCGGGAGGAACGCGAAAGGGAGCGAGAACGAGAGAGAGATCGGGAGCGGGAACGCGAAAGGGAGAGAGGTCGAGACAGAGACAAAGAGAGAGACCGCCAGAGAGACTGGGATGACAAAGAAAAAGGAAGGGAAGACCGCAGGGATAAGAGAGAAGATATCCGAGAAGAAAGAAGCTCAAGAGATGTCCACGAGGAAAGAAAATCCAAGTAAGTGATCTACATGTTACTTCAGTCAAAGGAAAAAAAAGAAGGACCGTCTTTTACTGTTGAATTTGGTAAGTTAGTAGACTGGGGAGTATCTTAAGGAAGAAGACATCCTGTTTATGCATAGTCTTGGTCTGGATTTGTGTCTCTCCTGCATGTGTGTGGCACATGCTGGTAGCCCCTAAACTGGTGCTATGCTGGTGAAGTTATTTCAATGTTTTGTTTGTGCTGAATCATGGGACTACTCATGAGCTAATAGTTGAGTTGGACGATGTAATTTTTCCTTTTATGTATGCTTGCATTGTCTTGCCTTTAATAATACAGGCATTCATGGAAACATAGTGGAAACCTGTGGTACATTTTGAAGCCTGAAATTCAAACAGCAGCTAACTAGATCAGGGTTTGTGACTTTGTTAGTTAAATTCTTTGGAACATGCATTACCCTTTGCACTACAAAATTTCCAATAACAGAAGGCTACTAGTGAAGGTATGAACAATATCCCAAGCTTTCTTTAAGTGCATAGCTTGGAATGACAACTTAGAAAACTACAGAACTTCCTGGCATCTTTAAATGTGTTCTGTATGAGGTGCTTAGACTTCAGGGATTGTATTGATGATAAACTCAAAGAATCCTGAAGAAATTTGATGGTTCATGTTCCTTCTGCAGGAAGCGTCACAGAAACGAAAGCAGTCCAAGTCCCCGTCAGTCACCCAAACGTCGCCGTGATCATTCTCCTGATAGTGATGCTTACAACAGTGGAGACGATAAAAGTAAGCGGGAGTGGGCTATCTCTGCAGTTGTACCCAGCTTATCCTCTCTTTATGGAAAAAACCTTGCAATTTTAAATAGAAAAAACATGCGGAAAGTTTTGTAAGTGTCCTCCCCATATTTTTATGAGCACTACCATTTTTCTTCATCTTTATTTGTCATTTATCTTCATTTGTAACTACATGTTACGTCTGCCAGGTGATACAACTTCCACATCTCCTGGTTAAGATGTGTGTTTACCAAATTGGAAATCACCTGTTACTAATGAAGGGGTAGAAAAACTTAAGAAATGTAACTGAAGTAATGGATTGTGTGATTTAATAGACACTTTTTTTGGCATGCAGAAGATAGCAAATGTTCACACACGTTCCTTCCTACACAACAAAAGCACTTTCTTTTTTGCATTTTGCAGATGAAAAGCACAGACTCCTGAGCCAGGTTGTGCGGCCACAGGAATCCCGGTCACTGAGCCCCTCCCACGTCACAGAGGAACGGCAGAGCCGCTGGAAAGAAGAAGAGCGAAAATCGGACAGAAAGGAAAGTTCCCGGCGCTATGAAGAACCAGAGTTTAAAGAGAGGATTTCTTCAGCAGATAAGCCAAGAGAGCAACCAGATGCTTCAGAAGGCTCTCGGTCCAGGGTTCAGGAAAATCTTGGACACCGTCCTTCTGAAGAAAGAGATGCTTCTGATAGAATGCACGATGACAGCAAGAAGAAGTCCAAGATACAGAAAAAGACCACGAAAAAGAAGAAAGATGATGACAG
Organism: Orthonyx spaldingii; assembly: GCA_013397795.1. NCBI lineage: Eukaryota > Metazoa > Chordata > Aves > Passeriformes > Orthonychidae > Orthonyx > Orthonyx spaldingii. The sequence continues at coordinate 519,641 of VZTJ01002438.1, forward strand.
TGGGGTAGAAAGGTATGCTAATGAATCAACAACTGAGGAAAGTCAGGTCTTTTCCCCTAAGAAAGGCCAAAAAAGGAAAAATGTAGAGAAAAAGCGGAAGAGATCCAAGGGTGATTCTGAAGTTTCTGATGAAGAAATTGTTCCACATCATAAAAAGAAAAAAGGCCCAAGAACCCCGCCTGTAACTAAAGAAGAATTGGTTGAAGCACCACCTGAGAAAGCCGTGGCAGAAGTCCCCACAAAAAGAGAAGATACAACATTTAGTGACTGGTCAGATGAAGATGTTCCTGAACGTGGTGACATTGTTGTTCCAGAAAGAAGCACTGAGGATTCCCATAGAAAAAGTCACAGGACAAGGGGAGAAAAGGTAGAAGCCCCTCATGTTACGATAGAGGATGGACCACACCGAAAACCTGTGGACCAGAAACGCAGCAGCAGCCTCGGAAGCAATCGGAGCCACGCCTCAAGCAGGCTGAGATCCCCCTCCAATGAGTCAGCACATCGCAGTGGAGACGATCAGACTGCACGAAAGAGGATCCTGCACAGTAGCTCTAGGGACAGGGAAAGGGACAGGGACAGGGAGAAGAAAAGCTTAGAAATCACTGAAAGGAAGTCCAGAATTGATCAGTTGAAACGAGGGGAACCCAGTCGCAGCACATCTTCAGGTAATTAGATACGTTTTAGTGAGACTGACCTATCATTCTGTGTACAAACCCCAAATTGTTCTTACATGCTTCTAATTAGTGTGGCAGGAGAGGGAGGTGCTGTCTGCCTTTCATTATAAAACTAGAATGAATTAAGATTCCTGCAAGTGTTAGCATATTTGAAAAGTTGATTCTCAGTGGGCAGGATTACCATTTTGTTTACACCAGAACATTCAGTTGGATTTGGTTCCTGCTGTCTGGGGAATTAAGTAATTTGTAGGACAAAGAAACCTCGCAGAGAAAATGCTTGTGTTAACAGAACATTGAGGTAGTTTTATCATCTAAATAATGTTCTTAAATTCATTATTAGCATTAATTTTGGTATGGAAATTGCTGAAATTATGCAAAATAAGGTAAACTTTTCATGGTTCTTATTAGGCATACTTTTAATATCATCTTTGTTGTAAATCAAAATAGTCACTTTTTTCTGTGTTGCTGTGGGAAAAAAAATAGGTAAAATATTTCAAAACTGAAACAGCATTGGTACAAAAATGTCTTCTTCCAAAAGCATTTTGGCTTTCTGTTCTCCTCATGGTTACATGCCTGAAATTATTTTTCTGAATTCATCATTTGTTAACTAAGGCATTCTTAGCTTTTAGAAAACATGTTTTAAAAAATTTGAATTTTGAGTTGATTCTTTTTTCCTTTTTTTTCCCCATGCCTAAATTTCTGAGTTAAGATTGTGTACCTTCCATTGGTTTCTGTAATAGTCAAAAGTAGCCACTAAAATTCTTCTTTGGAAGTGGGAGAAGTTGCCTCGTGTTTTTAAGTAAGCTTAAATCTTCCAAGACAATTTGAAAGCATTATTAATTTGAAGATGATGCTTTTGAGAAATATATTTTCATACCCAAATCTTTAAAATGCTTTGCTCTAGCAAAATGGTGTTACATTTATGTGTCATAGTCATGCTTATATTTTTGGTCTTTTATCCAGATCGTCAAGATTCAAGAAGCCACAGTTCAAGAAGAAGTTCCCCTGAGTCAGATCGTCAGGTTCATTCCAGATCTGGGTCCTTTGATAGCAGGGAAAGGCTTCAGGAGCGAGATCGACATGAACATGATCGAGAACGGGAGAGGGACAGGAGAGAGGGAAGACAGAGAGACTGGGACCGAGATGTGGACAAAGACTGGCCAAGGAGCCGGGAACGAGAGAGACTCAGGGAGCGAGAGAGGGATAGGGAGAAAAGACGGGAGCTGGAGAGAGAGAGAGACCGACTGCTGCCTGATACTGCTGAAAGAGAGAGAGAGAGAACTCTTGACGTCTCCTCTCAAAAGGAATCAACAAAGCACAGTGAAACAAAACTGGACAGAGATCACGAAAAGGAGTTTGATGGTATTTGCCGGGACTCAGCGGCTTCAGAGAAGGAAAAAACAGACAAAGATTTAGGACCTTTACAAGGCTTTGAAGACGGAAATGAGGCTGAAAAGCTAGAGAGTTTAGAAGGTGAGATATTCTGGAAAAGAACCTGGACTAACAAATATTTTATTCTTTCTCTTTTAGCATAGTGCTGAACTGAGCTATATTAGAATAATTTTCTACTGAAAGGCTTATTGACTTCAGCTTCTCTACCATGGAAGCAGACAATAAGAGAGAAATCTGATGAGCATCTTACTTTGTGTTGATTGTGTTAATGCTGTTTCTTAAATTCTAGGGAAGTATTGAGGCAAAGAAGCATAAATTGTCTGAGATATAATTTCACCAAAATGTAATGTTTCTGAACAGACAGTTTACTGAAAGATAACACCAACATTTGATTGCCTTGTTATATCATTGTAAGATCTATTTCTTGTTTTAGAAGTGACAGGTAATGAGTGAAAAAAAAGGAGTGTTGACTTGGAACTGTTCTTTGAGGGTTTTTTCTGCCAGAGTCCAATTATCATAGAAATGTTTGTCTGATTAGTAGGTGAAGCATATGTATGGCTTGGCACAGGAGTCCAAAAACAGCTGTCCTGTGGTAATCTTACAAAATGCAGCTTCAATTTGCTGGCCCTAATGGTTCTGGGGAAAGTGTGCTTAGAATTGATAAATAAAGTCAGTAAGGGACAGACGCTGACAAACTCCTAAGCGTTTGTCACATGAATTAGAAGCTTGAGCTTTGCAAGAACCGGGAATTGGGAAGTGCTTTTATATGTACAACATAAAAGAAACAAGAGTCTAAATCCGGAGTAACTGGTGTATGTTATGGTTGTGCTCATTGTGTTTGCCGTTCTTAGTAAGAATGACCTGTAGTGTTCATTGTGTGTTTGGGCAGTTAAATCAAATGCTGTCTCAAGAGGATGGTGAGGAGTATTTAGTACTTATGTCTCCTACCTGATTACTCACAAAGTGGTCTTTATGGTTGAGAGACTCCGTTGAGAAAGTTTCATTTAAGGAGATTATCTGTGGAGTGGAAGCACTTGATGAAGATAGTATTTGAAGTGAGCCTGGAAAAGTCTGCTTTTACTGCGATAGAATTAGCTATTTTTAAACTAGAGGAAAAGCATGATGTGATAAATCTGATAGTACCATGTGGTAACTTCAGAAAAGAAATAATGCAGGGCCATTCTTGGGTACATCACCTGTTTCCAAGAGGGCACCTGTAACTAAACAGGCTGTGGATGTTAAATGTGTCCTTAGGTCTAGCCTTTCAGCATTCTTCTAACTGTTTTATTGTGTATTCTTTTGTCTGTTTTTCAAAGGTTGTGTTCTAAATAATCAGCAAATTGTCATCTCTAGGGAGTTGTGATATATTTAGGATTTTTAAATTTTTTTAGAATTTTGTGAAATATAAGATGCCATTCCATTTTATTAAAGCATACTATATATAGCATGGTTATGATTTTCAAAGGTTTAGTGTGCTTCATTGTCTTTCATTGTTTTGTAACTCCTGTTTACATTGCTTCATTCAGCTGATAAGTGTGTTGGGTTTTTAATGCGGAATTAATATAAAAGTACATTTCCACAAAAGAGTGGTAAAAGCGGTGATTGGATTGTACTTTAAGAACTATCAAACTTTGACATGAAATTCAAGATTTAAAGTATTTTTGAAAAAATGATGTCTTGAGAGCTATGAATTATTATTTTAAATTTCTTAATACATTGAATTTTTAATGAGTCTAAGCATGTAGTACTGGTGAACTAGTGTATCTGGTAGATCAGTGTGGATGCAGAAGATGGATCTTACAGGCAGTGAATATTTAAAGTTGTAAGACACAAAATGAAATCCAATGCAGATCACTTTATTCTCTTTTTTAAAAAGGAAGAACTTGTTAGAAAACTAAGTACAATTTCCAAATCTGATGATGTTAGGGAGGTATCTGATATTTACTTGAGCAAATTACTGTAGTATATTGTCTAACAAAATGTGTCAGGATATCATTCAATTATCTTAATGTTTTGAACCTTAATGTGTTTGTTTTAGGAGTGGTCTTAAATAATGCCTAAGATGCTGTATGCTTCCTCCAAAGCATTGGCAGATGGTCTGAGTAGTTTGTTTGTGCTCTGCTGGCATGTCTTTTACTTGCTTTTTCGTTGCTAATTTTTATGTTAGTTGAGGTGACTTTTTTTCTTCCCCTGCAAAGGCAAGCCAAAAAAACCCCAAAAAATAGGGGGGGAAACTTAAAATGGAAGCAGTTTCACTTCTGGCTAAGAGAGCTGGAGGATATCGGAATAGTCGTCCACAGAGGAGAATCCCTGTAAATTCTGTCCAGTTTGTGTGGCACAACTCATTGCTAGTACCCATGGTGGAGAACCATAAGAACGCCTGAGTTTAGAGCAATAGGATTTTTAAATGCTTGAGTCAGATCTTTCAGTCTTGAAGGTGAGAGGATGTTCTTTTTGTGAACTGCAAAATTCAACGTTTGAGTGTCTTGTGTTCACAGGACCTAAGGAATATATTTCCACATACAGCACAGGTATTTGTATATGCAGATAGTATGTGGATAGATAGGAGGGTAACAAAGAAGGTTGGCATGGTGTTCTATAAGCTCGTCTTGTGACTGCCACAAAGCGTCTGTACACAAAATTCTGTACATAATTGTTTCATTCAGGATACCTGTTACATTTTTGTATGTTGGAGTTTTGTTACTCCTTTTAGGACCTTTGGACTGAATCTTGATTTTTAGATTAATGTGCTCAAGCATCTGAAAGACTTCGTGGCACTAACTTAGATTTTTATAAACTAATAAACTACATGTCAGGTATCAGATAATCAACATGTATGTTGTGAAAATGGCCTTCTCTGAGCAGTTCGACTAATACTGCACCAAAAAAATGACCAGTGTATGTAAAATTCAAGCTGCCACATGATGTATGGGAGGAATAATTTCACAGTTTCTGTGGCTTAATACCAGTTTTTATGTTGAATATACTTGTTCCTAAAAGCTAACATTTTAGTTTGCTAAACCTTTTTTGTCTTCAGGCAGCATACAGCATGTTTAGAAAAGCAAATGTGATTACTTTAAAGCTACAGTATGTATCTGTCTCTGTAGGAGGAGAGGATGAAACAAAGACTAACGATGTGCAGTCACTGGGGTCTGGCGCTGGAGAATATGAGCCAATCAGTGATGATGAACTGGATGAAATTCTGGCAGGTGACGCTGAAAAGCGTGAGGATCAACAGGAGGACGAGAAGATGCCTGGTAAAAGTATATCAACCCCCCTTTGTGATTATTTGGTTATAAAGATCAGATCAGTGTGCATATATTGCTGTTGTGATATTGACAGTATTTCTGAATTAGGAGTGCAGTCGATGAGCAGATTCTGTCTGTGCTTGAATGCTTTCCAAGTGCATTGGGAAGAATGGAATTGTCTAATTGTTCTAAGTTCAGTTGGGTAATCTGGGCTGTGTGAAGTAGCTTTCTAAGCATTTAATTTGAATCCGTCTTGGCATGTTCAGTTGTACTGTGACTTTTGTGAATGCATAAGTAGTATGTCCAAACCTGCTGGCTAAGCAGAGTCTGAGCAACCTTTCACAAAAGGATTGCAATAAAAATGAAGCAGAATATTAGACAGGGGGGGTTGGGGTTTTTTTTTAATCCACAAAGCTTTGTATTTCTGTTTCTTTCTGTGTTTCTGTTTTCCACCCGTCCAAGTGAGTTTTCACATTCTAACCTGAAAGGTCCAAGAGGACTGCAGAACAATGTTCATCTGATATATATATTGCTTTTAGGAGACAGCCATGTGCACAACATGTGAAATTAATCAACTATACTAAAGGGCAATGATGTGAGAACTCATTCTCTGTCAATGTTTTTGCAGATCCAGTGGATGTTATAGATGTAGACTGGTCCAGTCTTATGCCAAAGCAGCCAAAAGAACCACGTGAGCCTGGGGCTGCACTCTTAAAATTCACACCAGGTGCTGTTATGTTGAGAGTTGGCATTTCCAAGCGATTGGCAGGACCAGAGCTCTTCACCAAAATAAAAGAGACTTGCCAGAGAGTGTTGGAAAAACCTAAAGGTAACTTTAGCCTGGATTAAACTGTCTTTTGTGCACAGTGAAAAAGTCTGTATGAAATGTGCATTCGTTCATTATTCTAGGTTTCAAAGACCACAGAAAGTGTATCATGAGTATTGTGTGAAAATTAGAAATGTAATACAGCAACATGTTAGTCAGATTAGTGTTTTAATTCCAGCAGTGGTGAGGAGGTTTAGACTAATAAACAAAACAAAATTGTTTTTGTCTTAGTGGAATATTGCTTTTGTGAGACCATGCATGCTTTTCTAGCCTAAAGTGTATCAGCAGTTTCTTAGAGACCTAAATATGTTTTCCAGTGAACTTCAGTAGTACTTCAAGAAAGAAGTAAGGTTTCTTATTTTCATTCTGAGGATCCTTTCTAGAATTCATAGATAGGGGTTTTGAAAGTCACTAAGTGAAATTTGTATATTATACCTCTACTAAAAGTAAGAAATTCAATAATTTACAGGTTTGGAATTTGGACAAAGTGTGTGTCCTAAGACATGCATGATAAATAGGATGGACATGAATTGCACCAGAGCTGTTTACTTCAATTCTGAGTGTTAGCAGGGCTTTTCCATGAGAAAGAATACTGATTTTTCTCTTTCACATGTCAGGGACCAGTTGAGCTGCTTGCAACAAGTTGCATGGTAGAATGATTCTTTTAGGACTATGAAAGATTTGTGTTTTCTATAAGATCTCTATGCAAATTATTGCAGTATCTAAACATTAGGAAATTCTGGCCTATAAATAATAGTAACTGTGGAGCTCATGTTGGGTTTTTTTACTCTGTAAATTCTAATTCTTAGTTTAAAGCAATACCTTTCAGTTCTTCACATTATTCTTAATGCAGTTGTCTTGTTCACCTCAGAGTCTCAGAGTCTCTGGGGAAAAAAACTGAAAACATCTCTTAGCTGTGCTAATCTCCATCAAGGTCACTGCTTGCTTGAGCCATTTAAATTGTATAATTATATTAATCATGAGCTGTTATTATTGCTTCTACTTTTTTAAGTCAAAATATTGAGTCTTCCTGAGTATACAAACTGATACAGTAAAGGTATGAACTATGTCTCTCTTCCTGTAAGCTTTAATTTTGCTGTATACTTTTAACAGTTCTTACCAGGAATGCCTTGCAACACTGACTGCAGTGCAGGATCACTCCACCTGGCTGTTTAAAATGATACCCGAAATAGTCTCAGCAATCCTTGCATGCTTGCTTAGAAATAAAGTCCCTAGTGATAATAGGAGGCTCTCCAGCACTGCCTCTGTACTGTCTTAAGGGTACTTGGATTCAGCAGAACTTTGCTCTGGAGAGGAAGGAGGATGTGAAGTGCCTCTCTTGATTTCCCTTTGGTGTGTGCAGTCTTTCACACATCAGAGTCCCTACACTGCCAGTAGGCTTTCAAGTGTATGCACTTCTTCTGCAATCTGCCAGGTGAATGTTCTCTGTATAGAGATCACAGAGCCACAGCACATACATTCTAAAGAAAGGCACCAATATGGTGCCCTGAAAACTGAATGAATCTGAGTTGGTGTGTTCAGTGTATGTAACACTGAAAAAGTAGCATTTTCACTTTGGACTTGGTGGTGGTATAATTTGTTTCCCTGTCTTATTCCTGAGGTTGGTGTTCCCATCTTCGTTCTTGAGGAACAAATTGAAAAAATTCTGGTAATACTATTAAAAGCAGAAAGAATGGAAATAATACCTTGTTTCAGGGTGTGCTTTTGTAATTATTATTTCTTTGGAAACAAAAATCTGTAGTATGTGATGGTATTGAGATTTATAGCTGACTGGCCTTTTATTATATGCAGTTGTTTCTCTAAGGATATGGACATGCTTACTTGCCAGATATGCTCAGCAAGCATCTGGCACCTGAGAAGACTCTGCAAGCTGTCCATGTTATCTTTGAAGTGGCCTTTTTTTGTCTTGTCCCTTATTTCCATTTTTTGATTGTCCATTGAGGTTGTCTTTGACTTCAGTGCAGTTCTCTTTAACCTGCCCTTCATGTCATGTAACATTTTTGTTCCTTTTCACCTTGTTTAAAAACTTATTTAAAAACTACTGACCTTCATCCAAGTTCTGAGTGGTTTAAAAAATACATCTTTGTCCTCTTCTGTGTTCATACTGCCAAACTGCTGGAGCAGTCTTTGCTTTTAGATGCTTTGTTTTCCCCAGGGTACTTGGCATCTTGAGTGAGGTGTTAAATTCTCTGCTGAACACCCAGCTTTACTATATAGAGGCAGCTGGATTGGACTCAGCCACGTACCTTTCCAGCTTTTTTTCTATTATTATTATTTCTATTAAGATTATCAATCTTTCTATTTATTGTAAAAGGGCTATAAATCAATGAACTGTGGTCGTCCGGCCCTGTGCGCTCTTTTTGTCTTTGCATTTCATAGAAGCAGACGTGTTGCAGAACAAGATTCACCTCAGAATCCATCTTTTCTAAAAGTGTTCTTTCTGCACACTGTTTCTTCTGGTAAATGTATTGAAGGGCTGGTCCTGTCACCTTGAGTACTGTTAAGTGCTTTAGGTGAGCCGGTAGGAAGGGGTAGTCCATTGGCATCTGCTGACCCGTTCTCCAGGTTCATCCAGCACAAATGAAGGAATTATTCTAGATAGTTGTATTTCACTTCTGCATAGCCATACAAAAACGTTGTTGCCACTGGCACAGTTACCTGATGTCTTGCAAAGAAGTGAAACTTAGGCCACTTTATGATTAATGCAAGTGGTAAACAAACACTTTTTGTCTGTCATGCATCTGACCATAAATTATACCCTGTCTTCTGTGCAAAGCTGTCACTTGATTTTTAGGCTTCCCCGTGATTGCTGTCTCAATATTGCTTTCCAGTGCTGACATTAAATGCAAGGATATCCATCCTTCCCTTCAAATGGTGAAGGACTTACTAATGTTATTTTGTAAACTCAAATACTCTTTTTTTTCCTTCCCAAACCTAGATATTGTTTAGAAGGCAGAAATACAAATAGTAAAACTTTAAGAAAGTTCAAATTACTGTATGTTGCTGTTCAAAAATACCATGTATATGTAGATCTCTGCAAATCTCAATTCTTCCTAGATGCAGAAAACCTTTTTGAACATGAACTGGGAGCACTGAACATGGCTGCACTTCGGCGAAAAGAAGAGAGAGCAGGTCTTCTCAGCAATCTGGGTCCTTGCTGCAAGGCGCTGTGCTTTCGCAGGGATTCTGCAATTCGTAAGCAGCTCATGAAGAATGAAAAGGCAAGTGGTCTGCTTACAGTGCTTGGTCGAAGTGTGGAAACACAGATTCCCCTAAGCAGAGCATTTCTCTTGGGAGATAATTCTTGTGTTCGTTGTTCTGAAGCAGATCTGGTCCTTTAAATAATAAACAGACTTTTATTTAGAGAGGTTGTAGGTTGTTTACTTTTTATGTAGAAGAGAGATTAATTTATGTTTGAGACTAGAGCTAGGTCGTGTTTCTTATTGTTTTGGGGTTTAAATTCTGGAAATACATCTTCTGTATTTAGAGAATTCATAATAAAAATAATTAGGTAAAATACAATTTCAAAGGTAGTTATTGAATAACTCTCCTGGTTAAGATTCCATGTACTTTTGTAAGAACTGTAAGAATCCAGGTTAAAACTTCTGCAGTAGGTTTTATGATCTTGTATGCTAGTAGAAAAATTATTAATTTTCAGTCCTTTCTAGTGGTATGATTAGTATGATTAAACCTCTAATTACGGAGAGTACTTGAGGTTAATTTCCCAGCTTGCATATTAAAAGACATTGTTTTCAGTTCTTCCTTTTTTTAAATTTAATTTCTAATTTCAACAGGGTGCAACCAAACAAACTTACACAAATTCCGCAGCAATGGACAGTGACTTGTTACGGTTGAGTCTACGGTTATTCAGACGAAAGACTGTGTGCCAAGTTCCTGGGCAGGAAAAGACAGAGGACAGCAAAATTCCACAGCCAGCTCTCCAGCAGGAAGTGTGTGTGACTTGAGGAAATGGCTGCAGTGGCACTTCCCAGTTGATTTCTCACTACCAGTGTTGGTGTTGCTGTTTAGAACTGGTGGTTGGAAAGTGGCTGTAGAAGATGGAAGGAAATATTCCATTTGTACACAGTTAAGAATATTTGGTTTAGATGTGAATAGGAGTAAAAAGTTAAGACTTCCATGTGAAGGTCTCTGCAACTTTTGTAATATTGAACCTTACACTGTAACATAAACCTGTTTTATGGTGCATCAAGTGTAATAATGTGAAGATGTCTGGGTTTAGCAGTTTATAACATCAACTGATATTAAACTGAGTAAAACTGTCTCTGTATCTTTTTCCTTATTATGAACAGGTATTTCCACCACCACCTTGGTCCCTCAGTATACATCTGGAATTTGTTAAATAGCTGGGAGTCTGTTTGCCTCCTTCTTCCAAATCCCTTTCTTATCACACTAGCCTCTGGTGTGGATTTGGACCAAACTCTAGCTCTTTTCCATCTTTACCGTAGGTTTCTTTTAATGTAATTTCTGGACCCAAAAACCTAGTCCAGTCAGTTAAGGTTCCCTTTGTTGTTGATGAAATAGAAAGTTGAAAAAAAAACCTAAAAACAACCACTTCAATAAGTGACAAGTTTTATGTGTCTGTATTTATGAGGCTAACTGCATTTTGGAAATGCTGGCAACTTTCAAAAAGGACTAACTAGTTGAAAAACACCTGAAAGGACAACACAGTCATTGGTCACAGTGACTCTCAAATATCCTTCTGGACAAAAAGGATATTCAGCACACAGCTGGATAAACACATCATGCCATGGGTGAGAAGCTGGCTCATGGGTCAGGCACAAAGGCTTATTGTGAATGGGGTGACATCACAGCGGGGACCTGTCACTAGTGGGGTTCCACAGGGCTCCATGCTTGGCCCTGTGCTCTATAACATCTTCATTAAGGGTGAAGTAAGTTTGCCAGTGATACTAAATTGGGAGACACTCTTGATTCCCTGGAAGGCAGAGGGGCCCTGAAGAGAGACCTCAACAAATTAGACGGGCAATCACCAGCCATATGAAGTTCAGCAAGGGCAACTGCCGGATTCTACATCTGGGACAGAGCAGCCCTGGATGTATGGACAGACTAGGGAATGAGAGGCTGGATAGCAGCACTGCAGAAAAGTTCCTGGGGGTCCTGCTCAGTGGCAAGTTGTATCTGAGTCAGCAGTGCCCTGGCAGCCAGGAGGGCCAAGTGTGTCCTGGGGAGCATCAGGCACAGCATCGCCAGCTGGGCAAGGGAGGGGATTGTCCCGCTCTGCTCTGCACTGGGGCCAGTTTTGGGCACCACAATATAAACAAGACATTGAGCTGTTAGGGAGTGTCCTGAGGAGTGCTCTGAAGGTGGTGGAGGGCCTTAAGGGAAGGCCATAGGAGCAACAGCTGAGGTGGTCCCTTGGCCTGTTCACCCTGGAGGAGACTGAAAGGAAACCTCGTTGTGGTCTTCAACATCCTCATGAGGGGAAGAGGAGGGGCAGGCACTGATCTCTTCTCTCTGGTGACCAGTGACAGGACCTGAGGAAACAGCATGAAGCTGAGACAGGAGGTTTAAGTTGGAAAGTTAAGTCAGGAAAAGGTTCTTCACCCAGAGGATGGTTGGGCACTGGAAGAGGCTCCCCAGGGAAGTGGTCACAGCACCAAGCTTGACAGAGACCAAGAAGCATTTGGACAATGCTCTCAGGCACATGGTGTGATTCTTGGGGTGTCCTGTGCAGGGTCAGGAGTTTGACTTTGATGGTTCCTGTGGGTCCCTTCCGACTCAGGATATTCTATGATGTGTTTTACATTTTGTTAATTATGAGGGCAGATCAATCCCATGCAGCAGCCTAAAGGTGTTTCACAGTTGCTGAGTTTCAGGAGGTTTTGTATGTTAGCTGTAGAGGCAGTGACCAATGATGTTTTTGCTGGTTATTAAGAGGTGTGTTAGGGACTTGTCAAGCCTGGGCTCAATTTTGTAAGAATTGTTTTCTTGTGTGGGGTCTTTGGATCATGTAAGGCATCTTTAGGTAGTCCGTGGTGTCTTCCATATGAAACCAAAACTTCCAAAAGCTCAGACTAAGTGTCTGTATACATTTCTATACTTTTCCTGGCTTTAAATCTGAACTGTTTCTTTGAATTGTGCTCATAGAGGATGGAAAAAAAGATCCATAGCTATACTTTGATAATGGGTTGCTGCAGAGCAACTTGCTTTCATTGTTGTCATTCAGGATGAAAATGAGTTATGAACCACTAAATTTTTTGGCAGTTGGTTTATATCAGTTTCTTATCCTTTTTCTCCACTTGGAACCAGCACACTGAGGTGGGATGTTGAGTGTGCTGTCTAACAGCAGGTCTGTCTCACATCTCTGTGATTGCTGACAGTTGTATTGGCTTCAGGCAAAGGCCTAACTATGAATAGCAATTCAGTTCAAATACAGAGATTTCTTACTATAATGTTTTCTGTAACACCTAGTACCTAAGAGTTCAGTAAAATGTTCATACACTATATTTAAAGAATTGTTGAAGAAGCCATGAGGGAGTTTTTACTTCTGTTTTTAGTTCTATTTTTTTAAGTGCCCACACAGCAGTGTATAGTACTTGTATCAAATATAAATGGCGTGAGAAATCTCTGCCATTTTTTTATTATTCAACTATGTGACTCAGGCAAAACTTTATTTTATGCTTTTCACTTGCTGGATATTTTTAGCTTGCTCACTATTATTTGTAATGTCATTGGTGATTTTATATATGCTTATAGAAAAATAACGTGTCTTAAACACTGTAGTACCTGAGCAAGAGTTAACAAACCAATTCTATTCAGCATTTAAATGTGTTCTCACCTGTTTTATAGCTACAATAATGCTGCATTTAAGCTGAAAGTATTAGATCATTGCTACCAATTATGCTAAAGCCTATTTTAACCTTTGTCTCTAAAAGACATAAAAATGTTTGATAGCTAGAAACAGCCTTATCTAAGACCACAGTACGCAAAATAGATTAATGGTGTGGCATTTAATTACCTTGTGCTTTAAATGCTCTTCTTGTAAAACAGTCAAGGTGTATATATGCACTTAGTTTGGAGAAGAATATTTCACATTTCTCTAGGAAATGCAAAATAAAGTAGGTCTGATGGGCTACTATGAATATCTCTTGAAGTGATAGTGTCCCATCAAAGTCAGTGCTGACCTGTACCACCATTTGTTGGGATTATACAAAGAACAGTGCTGAAATTGCCTCTTACACACCTTTGTTTTAATTTAATTTGCAGCACTTATGATTGCAGTAGTATATTACAGTACTGGCAGAAAACATGGAAGTTCCTTTGGGAAGCACTAAGATTTTTTTTCAAGCATTTCCCATCACCTGATGGGAATTACTGTACAGGTAGAGCCCAGTAAGTGTGAAGTTCCTCTGTATGAGTATTTTGATCTCCATAATTTTAACTAAAAGTAATGTTTGGTTTGCAGGGAATATGAGTTAAAAACTGTCATCAGGTAATTTTACAATAGCTTTAAGAAAAGGAGAATTGCCCACATCCCAGTTTCAGAAAAAGGCATGAAACTTGCCTGAATTGCAGCCTTTGCTTTAGAACCTTCCATCTTAGGACCCTCCACACCTTTCTTGTGTTGATCATAATTTCTCTGAAGGGTCTTCTTGCATCTCCTCCTTTCTCCCCATTTCTCTCCTAGTTTGATTTTGTGTCAAAAAAGCGTGAGTGGAAGAAATTTAGTCCATTTCACATTTTGCAAGGCCTCTGGAGTGTACACAAGAGCCTGTAATGTTCCAGGCAGTGGCACTGAACATGTGCATTGGGTGCCCTTTTTTGCTCTGGCTTCAACTCTGAAAACACAGAGAAGCATCTCTCCCTACTCAGTTTCTCCTTTTAAGCTGTGGCAGTGACTTTAAAGCGGTCCCTGAACCAGATTAGAGATGTCTGCCCTCTCTGCTGCTAAGCCCATGCTGTGCCTAGTTGGATGATAAATTAGTTTTAAGCATCCCTGAGGTGCCACTGGCACGTGGCGCTGCAGAACAACGAGCTGTGCCTGTGGATGAACCAGACTCTCGCCCTGCTGAAATGCTGGGCCCTGCTCCTGCAGCCGGAACGGATTCACAGGCAGAGCAGATTTTTAGAGCCTCTAGGCACAAATGGGACTATGACCTGTATCTTGGGGTAGTGTCACATTCATTATCTCAGAGTACGGTAGGGCTATTGCTGCTTCAGCTAGTGGAGGGAGATAGGGATTTTGACAGTGGGCCATCTGCACATCAAAAGGCAGAATTTAAACAATTTTGCTAAATTAAGGCTTTTATTTGAATTGCCTTGACACAGTTGTGTTCTCCCTTTTCTGCTGTATGGATGCCCTTCAGCAGTGAACAGGCTGGCTGAAGCTGTTCTGACTCTACAAGGCAGAACACAGCCTGTGTGTTCAATTCTAACATTTGTTACCAGCTAAAAGAGTTCAGGAACCACTTGTTTTGCAGTAGCAGTCAAAGTCTGTTTTTCAAAAGGTCCTTTTACAATGCAACTGTTTTTACCGTATAGATCTTTGTTTTAATGCAAGTGGGAGGCCCGAGGAGATGGTACCGAATGCTTGGTCTCTGTGCACACCTTGTAAAGTAAGTAAGGGATTTTGGGCAGTGTGTGTGTCCAAGGTTTTTTGGATGCAATTTCAGAAAGCAGCTTGAGAATGTCAAACGAACTGTTAAAATAATAATAAAAAGCTCTAAACAAAGCCTTGAACTCCAAAGTAAAGCAATGTGACCAAACATCAAGATGTGAGGAGTTTCTTCAACAACTGGCCTCCAGAAAATTTGTCCCATTAAACTCAATGAAAGAGACCAATCACGTGGGAGAGACAAGTGCTAAAATAGTATTTAGTGGCCAAATGCCTAGAGTTTTATGGAAGAAGACTGTTTTTGTACTGAACAGCCAGTTTTATTGCCTCTGCCCTATTAGCAGGGATCAATTGATGAAAGAGGGAAGATAAACGTCTTCTGGGAAAGCTTGATTTTGTAATATCTGATTTCACTGCTGGGGATGCATCTGCCAGAGGCTTGCTTTCTTTCCTTAGTGATGAAGTTGAGGTATTACTATAAAAACTGAAGTGTCAGAATACATGTTAGTACAAGCTGCTGAGGTACAGAGCAATGTGCTGCCAGATTTTAAGTGTATGTTCACGTGTGAAAGGTTTGTGATGGCTGCAAGCATGCAGTTCCTAAACAAGGGATGTTTGAAGCAATGGGTTTTGCATGAGGATTTTAAGAAAGCTTGCAGCTTTTTGTGTAATGGAAAATGTTCTTTCTTATCAATGTAATGATTCAATTTGTTATTGGGACATATTCTGGGTATGAGGAGTGCTTGGGTCACTGCCTGGAAAGTACTCGAGGAAGGGAATAACAGAAATGGGGCACAATTTGAGTAGCACAGGTTGTAGTTGTCAGCCTGGGAGTGTGGCCTCACACTCCTGGAAGCTGGGAGCTCGCTCATCAGAATGATGGAGGCAGGAGGATCTAGGTGCGCTAAGCGAGCACATGAAGCACTGGTGAGATAACTCTGGAAACAGGCTGTGTGCCTGTGACATGGCTCCAGATGGGTGTTTCCAGCAGGGAGAGGCGTGGTTTCACTGCTCTCTGTAGTACCTGCAGATTCTCACCTGGTCTGCCCTGGTCTGCTTGTCTGTGCTTTCAGAAGCTGGATTCAACCTACAGACACAAGAAGTCCTGAAAACGAGGAGAAGCATGGAATATGAATTCTGTCTTCTGAAAAACTGAGAAAGTGAGAAATGGCGAGAAAACACTGGAGGTCAGCAAAAGCACAGGTGGGCCTAGGCTGCTCATATGTACTTTTAAGATGGCTACTGGGACGTGAATAGGTGCACACAAGATTTACCTTCTCTCTGAGTTGCAAAGGTGCTTTGTGCCAGCATGACACATGCAGTTGGCTCTGCCTTAGACATCATGCCTGCATCTGTGCCTTGCATGATCACAGAAAATGTGCTAGCAAGAGGTTTCAGAGGACTTCTGAAACATCTCACACAAGGTTAGTAGGAAAAAATTAAGCTGTAGTGAGTGAAGAACAAAGAACTGATATGAACTTTAAATTAACTAGGAAACAGAAGGTAAAATAGAGGACTGAATGATCACGTCTCATCACAAATAGCTCAAAGTGGATGACCTCCCTGTACATTTGTGATTTGGGAAGGACATGACTGAGAAGCAAGACAAGAAAATTTGCAAATCACACAACTGGAGGAAAACCCAGAGATGTGTTTGCTGCCATGTAGCCCATTCATTTAGTTTATTTCAAGTCCTTCTGCCAGTCAGCATCAAGATGTCCAAAGTGACTCTATTTGGTTCTCATGGCATGGGTTTGGTCACAGGAGTCCACAGGGGTGGGTTCTGTGAGAAGCAACCAGAAGCTTCCCCGATATATGGCAGAGCCAATGCCAGCTGCTCCAGGACAGACCCTGTGCTGGTCAAGGCTGAGCCCAGCAGTGACAGTGGTAGTGCCTCTGGGATAACAGAGTAAGAAGGGGGAGGAAAAAACCTGTGCCATTGTAGATGGAGAGAGGAGTGAGAATATGTGAGAGACACCAAGGTCAGTGCAGAAGGAGGGGCAGGAGGTGCCTCAGGCACTGGAGCTGAGATTCCCCTGCAGCCCCTGGTGCAGCCCATGGGGAGGTAGGTGTGCCCCTGCAGCCCTTGGGTGTCCTTGGGGAAGCAGAGATCCACCTGAAGCATATGGAAGAGCCCACACCAGAGCAGAGGGGTGTCCAATGGAGGCTGTGATCCTGTGGGAAGTCCATTCTGGAGCATAGTTCTGGCAGGACCGGTGGTCCTGTGCAGAGAGGAGCTCACTCTGGAGCAGGTGTGCTGGCAGGACTTGTTACACTGTGGGGACCCACACTGGAGCAGTTCTTGAAGGACTGCAGCCCATGGGAAGTTCTCACGGTGGAGAAGTTCATGGAGGACTGTATTCTACTGGAGCAGGGAAAGAGTGTGAGGCCCTTCCTCTGAGGAACAAGAAGCAGCAGAGACATGTGATGGACAGACCACAGCCCCCATTCTCTATTCATCAGTGTCTCTGGGGTGGGGGAGATAGAGAATTCAAGAGTAAAGTTAAGCCCAGAAAGAAGGGAAGAGTGGGGGGAATGTGTTCTGAGACTTGGGGTTTATTTCTCATTACTCTACTCGGATAATAAGTTAAATAAATTTTCCCCAAACTCTTTTGCCCATGACAGGAATTGGTGAGTGATCTCTCTGTGTCCTTATCTTGTCCCACAAGCCTTTCATTATATTTTCTCTCACCTATCCAGCTGAGGGAAGTGAATCGAGTAGCTTTGGTGGGCACCTGGTGTCCAGCCAGGGTCAACCCACCATATTGACATATCACTGAAGCAGGAAATTTAATCAATGTCTATACCTCGTAGTGCCATAAGTTTGCGGTATCAGTGCCAGAAGGAAACCTATAGTTCACAGAAAACTTCAATCTGATGTGGAGAGATGTGTGTAAAGTCAAAAATACAAGAACACACAGAAAAAAAAATGTATGTAGAGGTAGAAACTGCACTATGAGTAGGTTCCTAATGCAAGAAAGGTTATTGCAAAGCAGGTGAGAGCTTGGGGAAGGCACATAAGATCTTATATCAAAGATATTAAAATTCTTGGGACTGTGCCCTTAGAACGGAAAGCAGTAATAGTAGATATTATTAAATTATGTGAAGTAGTGGTCCAGAAAAAGGAGCATGGAAGATACTTTCTTTCTGTTCCTTATGACAAAGGTCAGTTGAAATTCAGTAAAATTGAAGAGTGACAGAACTGTACAATAAAATAGAAATTCTTGTTTTCCTCACGGTGCCTAATTAGGTTTAGAGTTCAAGCGGAAGGACTTGGCAGAAGCTAAAACTTACCAAAATTTTTGAAAGGTTTAAGCATACTGTATAAGCATATACAGCTCTTTCTAGGGGGTAAGCTAAGACTCTGTCTAAACCAGCTTCTATTATATGAATTTTTACACAGTGGGGAGAGCTGTCAGGCATTGTGAGCTCCTGGTATCCAGCAGTTTGTTTCTGTGTGAGCAAGCTGTCCAAACTCCTGAAACAGGATAGCTGCCTGTTGGGAAAAGCCCCTGACTCAGCTGCCAAACCACACAGGGCATTTGGTTGGGAAAAATTCATGTTGGGATGGGCCAGGTTTCATCACACAGTCATTCAGACTCAGACAGTCATGTTCCTGCACTTGGGAACTGTCCTGGGCATGTTTGAATCTTTCAGGGTGTCATATGTGTGGGCTTAAACTGCTCATCTCTTGGAGACTGTGAGAGCTGCTGAGCAGGCTATGTCAGCCCGTGTCTAACTCTGGTAGAAAATAGGAGACTCTGTCTGATGGCTTTTGAATTTCCCTTTGAGGTGTCTGGTTAGGACTACTGTATGAGAGATAAATTGACAGATAACACGTCTGACTGTGATATTTTTCCTGCATGATCTGAATTTCTTTTTTTTATTTCTTTAGGAAAACGGCTCCTTTGCCAGCTTATCCAAAAGCAAGTTGTGCAAATAATAAATGCATTGTTAAATTCACACTTAGCAGCAACTATTCTGTTCTACACTTCCCCAAACAGTGGTACCCCTCTTTGAAAATCTCATCTGATGCATGAAATGTCAAAACATAAATGGGCAACTGTGACTTCTCTGCTGTCTGCTCTGGAATGATAGCATAATCTATTTGCTGTATTCATGCCTTTAATTTCCATTTTTATTGCTGTAATCTCACCCACTTTTTTTTTTTAGTGCACAAATTATGAAGATGGCCTTGCCTATTCATCAGTAGAGTCTAAAGTGTGTGCAGTGTGTGATGCACAGTCCTGTCCTGTTGGTTGGTCTAGTTAACGGTGCATTCATAACTACACATAAAAAATGGGAGTGCTGTCTGATGACAGCTTGGTGTAAATCATGGCATCCTCTGGCCCAAGTGGAAGCATGGAATCTTAGCAGATCTGAAGAAAAAAAGAAAAAAAACTGATAAACAGGGCTCTTAAAGTATTTTTAAACCTGTGAAAAACAGAGTTGTTCTGTTTGTTGTACAGGTTTGAATGGACACATGAGCCTTTTCTTGGAACATAGGACCAATGGCATCACCATCTATGTTGAAATGTCTTCATGGGAGGGCTACATAACCACAAGATTTGTTCATAAGGAAACACGTAAATTAGGGTCCCACTTCCGCACTGTTTTAGGAAAAGCAATTTAATCCTGTTCAAATTCCAAAAGAGCATAAATCAGTCTGCTTTTGCTTAAATTACTGGAGCCTATAGCAAAATGTATTGGGTAGCTAATAAATAAGGCAACTGGAGAGAGAATTTGAGAGTCAGATTTTTTCTGGCAACAGGCATATATCAGTTCCAGGCTCAGCTCAATGATGCACATCTGGATAGAAAGGAAATATCACATTTATGTATGGGAGATTCAACTCTAATTTTCACCTGTATAAACCAATGTGAAGTGTGAAGAGAATGACATGATAAAATTGATGTACTACCGAAGTGATAAATCCAATATCTGGAAAGATGTTTTCCTTCCCTGCTTGCTTCTGAACCATAGAAATTGGTTTTCAGCTCTTCACCCGAGAACAACAGAGGAGGATTTATCACGTGGGGTTATTTTTTTCTTTAGAAATATTTTGTGTTGCTCTTACAAGTACCTAATCTCTGCGGTATTGATTTCTGTATCAAAAAGGGAATATTAGTTAAAGGGCAGGAGTTTTCTTGGCTTTTGTCACTGATTGTTACTGGAATACATATATATTTTTTTACTACAGCTTTCAGAGAATAATTTGTGTTATCTGGACATGGGACACAGGCAGTGGAGTTACTGCCATCATCAAAAGCATGTTGGGTGCCCCTGTGGTGGTCTTGGTGCCATGAAGGGGCTGTGGGCTCCATTTGTTGCTCCTGGCTGTGCACAGCTCCCATGAAGAGCAACAACATGTTGGCCATGGCCTCATGGGGCTGTCACACCTCAGGCTGCCTGTGGGCAGAGGTATCCTAAACACATTTGCAATCAGCACCTTTGGGAGGATTTACGTGATGTCGCTGTTTTTAAGCACGGCACAAAAGCACAAGGTCTGCAGCTACAAAAGAAATATTTTATCTGGAGACATTAATCTGATAAATGCTGACACAGTCCCATAAAGGGTTGGGGGAGAAATCAATGTAACCCTAAACTAATTTGAATTGTTGGGGTTGTTTTCCTCTTCCTTTTTCAAGACTAGGGTAGCTTTGTGATTCATTGATCACGAGCTGGGAAAGTTTCTTTCCAGGCTTACAAAATTACATTTTATGCAGCTTTTGTGCTGGATTAGTGGTGGACAGAGCAATATATAGCATGATCCCAATTATTTCTTAGCTGTCACCACTGGTCCACTCCATCCCTCCACTTCTGGCATGTTGTGCTGTTTGTGGGCTGGCAGCTGCACAGAATTCTGCTTGCTGGAAAAGGAGTCATGGAAGGGTTATAAGATGGCAATAGAAAGCTCTTGTATACAAAAATATTCAAAAAACCCAGCAAAAGTCTTAGGCATGTTTAAAAATACTTTATAAAGAATATTGCAAAGACCATTTTAGAGATATAGTTATCTTCAATATGGCCTTCTTTCTAATTGAGTCTTAGACCCCCACTGGTTGAATGACTTTCTATCTATATAGTTAAATTTCCTTTTTCTTTTCCAGATAACAATTTATGAACACTTGTCCTGTTACAAATTCTGCAGTAGAATTTACATTGATAATAAAACTTTTAACAGTTGCTAAAACAGTTAACCAGGACACTAGAACATTCCCCATCACAGATTTAGCCTTAGGAAGTTAACTAACAAACATGTTATTAACCACTGATGAGGAGCTGTTTGGAAGAGATCATTGCTTAATTAATCTTTGTACTGAGCTAATAAAAGTGTTAAATGGGCCTCTGTTGAACTGGGTTGTTAATACAGATTGCAGGTTCCCTCAGGGGGAAATCTGAGGCCAATATGACATTAAAGATAGCCATCCAACAAAGAAGATATTTTAGGCATTAAAAATAACAAAGCCAAACATCTCCATTAATAATGTCATAGGATTCAGTGGCTGTGTATGTATGACTGGATGTACGTGCGTGTATGAATTACTGCGCTCTTTTCTCTTCTGATAAGAAAGCTTTGTCAAAAATCTTATTTAGATTCAATGTTTTTCATCACTGTTCTGTTGTGGCATAAATTAAACTTGTCACACTTATCTGTAGTAGGCAGGTTCTGCTGATCAGGGAGGCAGAATCTGAGACAAACTCTAATGTCATCTGCTTATCCTAAAAAGACAAACAAGATCAAAAATCTCTTCATATTAATGAGCTGGATAAACCTTCTGCTTGATACAATTTGATGCCACAGTAAAAGGCAGTGTGACCAGATTGTCCTTGTGCTTCACAGCATTTTTAGCAGTGAGTGCTCAGGTTTTAGCCATGGAGAAAGGTGCCCATACTTAATATTAAACATTTGTTTTGGAAAGCATTATCATTCCCTGCACGAGAAGCTGAGCCTTGAGCTCCCTTTTAACACACACGTTACATCTTTTGGGAGAAGAGAAAGATTCCATAAAAAGAAAGGTTGGAAAAGAATAATTTGTCCTTGAATGTCTGGTGTTAGTAATTCAGAAAGGATATCAGTCTGTCACTAGAGTCACTTCCCCAGCAGTCCCTGTCCCTCGTGAGACCAACTTCTGTCCTTACACCCAGCTCGGAGGTGTTGACTCTGTGTGTGCCTGCATCCCATGATCTGAATATCACACTCAATGTGTGGTTACATTTGTTTTGTATGAAATTATCTCAAAAGGGACTAGGCAGAGAATTTATAACATAAAAGTGACAATATGACAAAAATGCATTCATGCATACCCGTATTTTTGATGTTTGGGTTTTCTCTTGCCTGAATTCTTGCTGGCTTCATGTTTAATATACTGCATACGCCCCCTTGGCAAAGCCTGGGCGTGTCTAGACGAAATGAAATCCTCGTGTGCCGGACTCCTCTGTGACCAGCCTTTGACATCTCACAGGTTTCTTTCATCGTCTTTTGCTTGAATACCAATAAGAGTCTTGCACTTAGGGATTGTGGTCATAGCACAGATCATCGCTTAGTGGTCTGTGGACTGGTTTCTCTCTGTTGCCTATGTTGTCTCTAATGCATCACATTGAAGCACCAAGGCAAAGCCTTCTTGATTAGCAAACCCTTGGAGACCTCTAAATATTGCCTCACTTCATTACTACTGCAAAATGATCAATATGGCTTACCAAAATTAACTGTACATTGGACATCTCCCTCGCCTGATTGCTGTGCATATTTTATTCCTCAAGGATAATGAAAGTTTGTTCCCAGCCAAGATGTTATCCTGGTTCTAGGCAAAGCTTCAGAGTCTCTCTGTGCCTGTTGTCTTCTTGGGAATGGGCCTTAGCTGCTAATCAAAAATAGTCTGTACATGTGCACATGATTTCTCTTTGGTCAGTGTGATCTGAAATTCACAAATGGGAAATAAGTGATTAGAATAACATACCCCTGTGCTTTTTTAAACATCAGGATGAGGGCTGCAATAACTCACTTCTGACTGTCTACAGCACATGTGCACAAACCAGAAATGTTTCTCTACCCCTCATTTCATGCTGACCTTTTAATACAGTAACTGAAGCTAATCTTACACGTACAACATCACATTGGCTGCAATGCAAACATTGGTTTTGTTACAAATAATTAATATCGCTCTAGTCAGACATTTTCTCATTT
The DNA here is from genome assembly GCA_013397795.1 of Orthonyx spaldingii. Lineage (NCBI taxonomy): Eukaryota > Metazoa > Chordata > Aves > Passeriformes > Orthonychidae > Orthonyx > Orthonyx spaldingii. The sequence continues at coordinate 542,583 of VZTJ01002438.1, forward strand.
ATTATTTCCAGTTGCTTCATGGTTATTAAACCGCCACATTTCAAGTGTGGACAAGTGTCCATGATGATATACAGAGGTCTGTTGAGTGGAAAACTTAAAGGTGCCTTTGTATTACTGAGGAATACTGCTGTGGTCATGCTGTCTTCAAAGATATATTTGACCTATCCTTGGTAAGCACTGCTAAAGGTTAGAATAAATATCCATGTTTTGTATGCTTATTAAGCAAAACTCCAGACATTAACAGAACATGAGAGGAGTTTTCACTGGTCTCTCAACTAACACAGTAAATTGCTCATGCTGGATGTGCCTGCCTGCTTCAGCTCCGCTCCACTCATCCATATTGCTGTTTTTCCATACATGCATTCATGGAAATCCATTTGCATGGAAATACAGCTCACTAGTTAAGCCTTTGCATTGTAAATCCAGCTTTAATATTATCAGCAGTGCTGCTCCCTGCTGTGCATCAAGGTCCAGTAAGCCACTCCTTCACGTTATGTGTTGTGGGACCCATTCTATGTCCTATGTCTTCTAGGCTCTTGCTTTCCATTGCCCCTTCTTCCATGAGCAATACCAGGTCCCTTCTTCTGCAGCGGAGGCCAGCTGAGCTGCTGCAGTCAGTGCAGGAACCTTCTAGACACAACACCACAAACTTGTCTATGTGTTGTCCTCAGTAAAATCTCCTTTTGAATGTTAGTCTTGCAGGATCCTTTCTGTACAGATGCAGTTAGATCCCAAGTGAGTGTGAGCTTCAGTGTGGAGGTCTAAGTGACAAGGTCAAAGAGTGCAAAACCTCATCCCCTCCCAGCTCACCACCACATCTGTAGTCCTAACCACTATCAGCTGGGTCTGAACAGTGACAAGGCTTGGGAAGAGAGGGAAGGAGAGATGAAAAGGAGAAGCAAGTGAAAAGAGTACGAACAAATGTCTGAAAAAAGAAGTGCGAGAGTTAGAAAATTCTGGACCAGATATTGTTAAATTTCTATTCATCAGGTGGTAAAAATATACAGAGAGAAAAATCATTTGCTTTCCAGGACACACCCAGCTCCCAGCAAAGTCATGGTGGATTCAGGGAATTGTCTTTCACAAGATTCTTTCTAAGTGAAAAAATGCTGATAAAAATTTGAACACCATGATCAGGACTCCAACTAACAATAATCTTCAACTCCAGTAATCCTGTTTGTCCAGGACAGGTCTCCCCCTTTCCCTTTTTGCTGTCAGATCCCGATATTTCATTTTCTCAGTTGCTCGGGACTCTTTTTTGTTTCCAACCACAGCCCAACCACTGCAACAGTGGTCCCCTGTTCCCTTTCTCCTCTCCTGTTTGGGTATGTTCCCACCACTGCTGACACTTTCAGAGCTGATATGTGAAGCATCCCTTTAGGATCCCCTGACACTGAGAGTGAGGCTGGGCAATAAAATGAGGAATTATCAGGCATTTACATTCTGAAGTTAATGATGAGGAGTGTGAGCCTTCCGAACATCTGTTTTGCCTGCTTTCAAGGGGCCTTCAATTTACTCCTGGTTCTCACCCACGTGGCTGTTGCCATTAACCATCAGTCAGCAGTGCCCTGCATCCCCGGGGAAGGTTTGTGGAATGAAATCCCTCTAAATTGTGGTACATCTGAGTTTGGAGGGGATGATTGTAACAGCCATGAGGTTAGGAAACAGCTGGAGACCCATGTAAGGATGATGAGAGAAACACAAGGAGAACTGTGCTGTCCTCAGGTCTGGAGCTGGACTCAGGGCTGCACAAATAGGAAATTGTTCTCAAAGCGGCTGTGGTCTCTTCCCCAGGGCACCACTGTCCTGCCACCTCTGCTGTGTCCTAGGCTGGCAACTGTCGCCCAGGGAAGAACAAAGATCTGACCCAAGGGTGAGAGAAGAGCCAGAAATCTCAGAAATTGTCAGTTTCCAGAGGAGAAAGAATGAGAGGGAAAACACAGCAGGACAAAAGCCCCAGGACTGAGCGTGTATGGAAAAAAAGTAAAGAGAGATGGGTGAAGAGAAACTCTGTGTAATGACCACTGTTTGAAAATAGACTTGATGGACACAGGGGCAGAATTCTGTTCCCCAGCTTCACAGGCAAGGGTGAAGCTACCAAAGAGCAGCCACCTCCTGATCCTGGTAGTGAAGAGGGCAAATGGGAAACCCTGGCACATGGTCAAAGTGTCAGAGCAAAACATAGAATGGACTCTTTATGGAATAAAATACCTGAGTGGATTACAAAGGAAAATACAGCAACAAATCTTCCTGGTGCCCCTGTCTTTCAAAGCCTTATAAGAGGACATGTTGCTCAGCTGTTACACCCCTCCTTGATTTAGTGGCACTGGAAGTAACCTTCTGCTCCCAGAGTCCCCCACTTTATTGCTTTTAATAATGTTGTGAAGGGTAAAGAAGCATTTGAAGTTTTGTGTCAAGCTGACTGGTGTGGTGGGGGTGGGAAAGGGGGGCTTTGGGACATTGGGTCAAGGTTTTGAGAGGTCTTTGAGCAGGGACCTGGGGTGGGAATGAGGCATCCCAACACTCAACCCTGGCGTCAGGAGCTGCTGTAGTTGTTTCAGCTGAGAGCTCCCCCACCATTCAGTGCCAGCTCCTCATCCTTTCCCAAATTCTCCTTAGTCCTTCTGTGACTTTTGTGTGAAAATTTTGGGCTGAGACGGCACAAGTGCGCAGGACGGAGTGAGGGGTTGCCTGAGCCTCACACCTGCTGTCCACCCACAGGAAGAGCTAGAGGTGAGTTTCAGCATTCCCTCTTGTCAGAAGAGTTCCCCAATACCAAAATCTAAGCACAATAAGAGCTGGGGGGAGCTTTAAAAGCCTGATGCCAAAAGTGACTTTCACTATGCATCATGCTGCTTGCAGTCATCCAAGTGCTGCGATGCTGGTGCACCCCTGAAATTGGATCTGTGACAGCTGGATTCAGGGTGGAGGTGTGGGAAGCCTCTGTGGTTTACCAAATAACAGGGAGAGACAGGAAAAGCAACATGTCACATGGTGTCTGCTGGCAGTCTGATGGATTTAACCAACTCCACATTTTTTAGCATTTGTGTTGAATTTGTTTGGCTTTTAAAAACTGCAAGACTTTCAGGCTTGCAGCCATTTTCAGGCTAAACACCCCACACCACTCTGTCCTCACCATCCTATGCTGAGATGCTTTTTTGACCTGCACAGATTGTCTGATGAGGATTTGGTTCCAAAATGGTGCCTCCAACATCCAGTAGTGTTGTAATAAAACATTTTTCTTTTTTTTTGGCTGTTTCCCTTTTAAGCAAGGTAACCAAGAAACCCCAATTTGCACCCAGAAATGCTGATTGCATTAAGTAGTTAAGTCTATCAAGTTCCCAGTGACACTTGCTGTCTGTGAGTTTCAGATAAAGATGGGGAACTAAAGTAGCTTAGTGGATTAAAGGAATTGCCTTTCCCACCTAGACACCTTGGCTGGAATCCGATTCTGGCACTCAAGTGTGATTGCTCATTTGCTTCAGAGGAGGGAGGAGGGGACAGATCACCTGAATTTCCGTGGTCATCTGGCAGCCTAGGGGTGCCAGTCACTGGGACCGGGGCCATTGGCTCCCTGCAGGTTGTTCCCCTACCAGATGCTCTCCCTATATGGGATCTCCCCACTGCTAAAAATTTAGTCCCCTTTGGCATGAAATAACTACCCCTCACAGCTAACGTGGAGAAGCTTTTCCCAGTATGGAATACACTGTGACAAATCCTGCCAAATTCCCGTTCATGGAAAGTGGTGTTCAGAGAGAGGAGGTGCTAAATGGTTAACCTTTCCATCAGACCAGGGAAGGGCTCTGGCTGTGAAAGCAGCAGTAATTTACCTTCCATTAAGATGCTGCAGCTTCTCATCTATTTGAAGGCTGCAAGAAATTGTTTTCTAAATAATAAGACTTTCTCTGTAAAAAAAATATCATAGGTAATGGAAAGATTAAAACAGGGGTTGAGACACCACCAATCTATATATTCAATCAATGTCAAATGCTTTATGCAGTCCTTCTCTGCTTCCTGATATATGTTACTAGGACTGTACCCGAAAGCTCAGGAGAATTTCCAGAAATTGCTGCTATTTTAACTTTCTTTTTTTATTATTACTTTTAGTGCAGCTTTGAGGTCCAGAACAGAATAATTGAAAGTTGTCCACATGACTGAGAGATCAGTGGAAAATCTTGCAGGAACCCATGATTTTCAGTTTACAGTCCTAGGACCACTTTCAAAGCAGCAACACATCTCTCAGGGCTGTTCCTTTCACTCTTCAGTGTGGCTGTAATAAAAGTGAACTTCCTTAAAGGTTCTGTTTGTTTCTGTGCGCAGCTGAGGGCCATCATTCCTTATATACCAAGACATCCCAGAGCACCTGAGAAAATGTGTCCTAGAGGGTCATTTCTGAATTGTTGTCTTCTCCAAGGTGGGGCATCACAATTTAGCCTGGTAACAGCACACTGCAATCTTCATGAGCAGAAAATTTGTCCAAGATAGCCGGATTTTAATTAAGAGGAACAGAAGCAGACAAGCTGAATCTGAACAGTCAATATCCCCATTTTGCAGACTTCATTTTTTTTCCCATATAACATCTAGAAAAACAGTCTATGAGAGCAGTAGGGAAGAGGAAACCTCTTACCTCTGTAAACAGAAGCTGGTCCCATGCTGCTGGTTAAGGCACAAGTGAAACACAGTGTTTCATGGGAACGTTGTATCCACGTGGCAGAGGAGAGAGACAGAAATACCACTTAATGTCGGATTAATCCGACACAATTTAATAATAAGGCACAAAGGAACATAGTTGTCATTTACCATCGGGTTTAAAGTGCTTTGTGTGTAAGCTGTCCATTTAAACCCTCTTAACATGCTCTCTTGTTAGCATTTGCTGCACATTCCAGTTTTACTGCCCCTCTCTTCTGGGCTTTTCCTGACCCAACTTCCATCGAAATGTTATTCAAGCAGAAAAATGGGTTGAAATCTGCTAAAAGGGGGGGTCCACTTCTCTCCTCTCTCATTGTTTTCTGTAAGAGTCTAGAAGAAGACTGACCTTGACATAGGATGTGCTGTCATCGCCTCTTCCCTTTTCTTAGTGATGTAACAGCTACTCCCTCTTGTGAGGATGCAGGAGGAAGCCTGCTCTACAGCCCTAAACAAGGGAAAAGTTTTCCTGGACACTGAATTGAGCAAATAGGATGGGAAATCGCTTCTGGTTACTACCCACAGGGTTGATTCTAGACTCCAGCCAGAGCTGATGGGGTTCTTTTTTCCCCATGGAATTAGGAACTTTTGTTGTCTGTGCTGACTTTTTTCAAGTTTCTCCATGAGAAAGCCATAGGTTACAAAACAGAAACATTTGAGAGTTTCTTGGCAACCAAAACTTTTCAGATCATGAAAAATCATTAAAACAATCATGTTCTTGAAAACGTGTATTGAGTGCAAAAGTTGTTTTTCACTGGAAAACATCAGGGACAATTTTCTTCTCCAGTCTAGCAGATCTAGTCACACATACGCCTTAGCTCCTTTCTTATCCTGCTTCATTTCCATTTATTTTGCCTCCTTGCCCTCAGATGCCTCTCTCCCTCTCTGCCTGCGACAGAGGTGGTGCTGTGGTCGAAGGGTCAGTGTGTGGTCAAAGGGTCAGCGCTCCCTGGCTCAGCCCCTGCAGAAGGCTCACAGCATCACTTAAATGTCCCGGAGACCAGTGGGGTTTTGTGGTGCTCTGGTGCCAGGGGAAAATGAACTAACAGATTCCCCATTTCCTTCTGACTCCAGGAAGCAGGAGAAGGCTGGAGCTGGAAACGGGAGTAGAGCACCGAAGTTAGGGAAACTTCCAGGCCTACAGCAGAAGCCAGTGACCCCTGTGTCCATCTGCAAGGGACACTCTCATACTCACGTCGACCCACACCCCTGCCCTGTCCCCTGCACTGTCACATAAAGATCCCCGGGATCCTCAGCGGAAATACCAACGTGCAATGACATTATTACCAAGATACGTGCATCTACCTTACTCAGACCTTGTTAATTAGGATCCACTAGCTAAAGAAATTGCTACTTACTCCAGTCAGCCACTGAATACAGCTTATTTAACTTACAAAATGCAAATATCCTGGTGGTCAGAGGGTTAAGAGGCAGCAGTGACTAAGTACTTGCAAATTGATGTAGTGCCCTGAGGGCACCTCTGCCAGTAACAAAGTGCATCTCGAACAGATCTGACTGTGCTACAGCCCAGCAAAGTGAAGTGGAGTGCCTCTGTCCCAGGTTACCCGCAAATGAGACTGACACTCTAACACAAATCAACACCCATCAGGGCTCTGATTGCATTAATCACAAAGCCTCGGAAAGCCATCTAGAAGGACTTTCTCTTCTTCAGGAGGATTTGATTGACAGGATCTGCAAACAGTGGAAAAATCAGATGTACAAGAAGCAAAAGCTATTTAAATTCTTTTCTTTGCTCACCTTTCTCATAATGGAAACCAGTAATGCTAACAACACCTGCTAAGTGTGAATTAATATGGGTGCTATGTTCCTCCTCCCCCACTTTGCTTGGCCTGGCCTTTGAAGTAGAGAAGTCCATCTCACCCATGGATGTGGCCAAACCCAGACAAGTCACATTAGGCAAGAAATCAAAGCTCCGAAAGTGGCAGTAGGAGATGAACAGGACTGTGATAGTGAAAAATGCACAGACTGGGAAAGGTTGGATTTCCCAGGGGTTGAGGACATCCATGTGTGCTCTGAATGCCCCTGCAGGTGAGACTAGGATGCCATGGGTGCCTCCCACCCCTGCCTCACCCTGGAGCACCCAAACTCATACTATAGGGATGTGACCATGCTGTCCCAAAGCCCACACCTCTGCCCTCGTGCTGGATGGCTTCAGCCCCAGGCAGGCTCAGGCAGGCACTAAAGGGCCAAGAGACACAGGGTGGCCTAGCCTCCTCCAATGGCATTTTGGAGGAACAAAAATGTGCTTGCTTTCTTCGCTGAAAGGAAACTGATTTAGGAGCCAAGATCACAAGAGGGGACTTTGTCCCACTTTTGCTTGTCTACTGGAACATCTCATTCTCAGCAGCACAGCAGAAATGCAGACAATGTGGCAACCCCTGGGCTGCACGCTGGGGCAGGGGCTGAATGATATTGGGATTAAAAAAAATTGAAAAATAAAATTGCGAGGGAAAAAGAATTCCCAATCTGAATGTTGAGACTGCAGTTTGTCCCAGTTCCTCCTTTCTTATGATGGGCCATTGGCCAGGATGGCTGGTAGTTGTTCTCCGAGGCAGGATGACTCCTCTTGGACTTTGATTCAAAGCCACCATGCCAGGAGGCAGAGGGCTGAAGATGCTGCTTCATGCCTTATCCTCCAGCTCTGCTACTTTGCATTTCAGATGCAGGGGCATGGTTTATAACCTAATTCCGAAAAACAAAGGCTTGGCATCTATTTTTTATGCTTTGTTAAGTAGCTGTTTGGATTTTTATGATTCAACTTATATTCATGGTGTTTTGGGTTGTGTGCAGCCATCCAACAGTAACATTAAATAAAAAGTGGAGTCTGTTTATTGATTTGCTTTTGGTTAAAAACAAACATGTCATATATAATCGAGATGTACACTGCTTGTAGATAGTAGAGAAGACATTTATAAAGCCATCGAAAGAAATAATTAAACTAAATACATCACAGCCACCTTTCTGAATCATTCAAACAGGGAAGTTTACACTCATAACAGGCTGATACTCCTTCTGGCAAACTTTTAATACAATCATTTGGTTTGTACTTTAAATGCCTGGCATATTTTAACCCCAGAGATAAATGAATCTCAGTGGGACTGCTGAATAATTAAGAAAAGTGTGTCTGATGAGCTTGCTTCTTATGGAGAGGTAAAATAACACCGGGAGAGTCAGCTGATCATTTGATATCTTTACATTTAAAAAAAAACCACAAGGCAAACCCTGAGGCATGCCATTGTTATGCTGTGTGACAGGGATTGCTTTCAAACAAGTTGTGTTTTCAGTGTTAGCTGTATTATGGTTTTTAAATTGCCATTTAAAATGTAAACCACTGTGCATTCTGGAAGGAAGCCTCCTGAGACCCCCTGAGCCAGAGCATGGTGGCCTCGAGGCCAGAGGTCAGGGCTCATCTGCTCACTGGGGCTTTCCTTGATTGAGGGTGACAGCTCAGTGGGAAAGTGGCAGTGGTGCAAGGGCTTGAGGAAGAGCAGTTTGCTGTCCACTGGCTAATTACTGGCAAGAGATCTGCAGGAGCTGTTTATTTTCTAGTAATAGGTCAAGACATAGTCAGGATGGTCTTGATAACTTGCTTTAGGGTTTTGTGTTGAGCCGTCTGGGTGCTCAGTTTTACTGAGGGCTTAGACTTCTGGTAAAAAATATCAAAAAGCAGCTGAAACACTGAGCCCAGAAATCAGACTTTGAATTACTGCCCGAGTGTGGTGTGCCATGAGGAGCAACACACGCAGTTTTAGTCCCAGTGCTACTGCACACAAATCACACTGGGAAGGCTCCCTCAGCTATTACTGCCAGCAGAGGGATGTTTTCACATCAAGACGTTTAACTCAAAGTAGTCGCTTTGCTGGAAAAATCTTGGAGAGCAGGCTCTGGGAATTTTCCCTCCAGCGTAAAGCAGCAGAGCTGTATCCCAGGCCGGAAGCTTTCAGCCTTGGTCTCTGCTGGCTGCCCAAGGTCAGGCTCTGCTCGCACCGCGGGAGTTGGCTGCATCACAGCCAGGAACGCGTGGTGTCCGCTGGGGTTTGCACTGACAATATTGCTCTTGGTTTCAATGCACATGAAAAGCATTCCAGGAAAGGGGTGGCTGTATCCCCAGAGATGATAACTGATCTCATTGTGAAAAACATTAGTTATTCTCTGGAAAACAGAGCCACCATCAAGACATTATGCAATTAGGACCATTGCCCCTTTAAATTATTATTTTCCACTGAAAGATGTTGTTATTATTGGTGGAGAGGTGGCTGCAGAAGCAGTCCACTTGACAATTATGTCTGAGAGCAGGGGACAGAAGCACCTGTTTATTGGCTATCTAAATCAAATTAATTTAGTTAAATTTGCAAACACAGGAAGAAAAGCAATAAGGTCTGTCATGTGGCTGTGCCCCAAAACAGGCAACACTGTCAGTATTGAAACTGCTCTCCCCAGGGAAACCAAGAATGTGATGTGGCTGCAAGTATTCATTTGGTTGTTGTCATTTCCAGTGCTACATATCTTCAAGCACTGTTGAAAGCCTATAATACTGAGAAACGGCCTGCCCAGAGGGACTCTGGGTGACATGCCCACCAGCACGAAGGGAAGTTGTGCTGTCTTGCTCCCAGGAAAGAGTGAATTAAGGGTTTATAACCAAGGTTAATAACTCCAAATATATCTCCTTCTACCACACAAGGGAAGTGAATTATTTATAGACACATCTCCTGCCCCCTTAACTCTCACCTTCTGTCCCTCTCCACTGCTTCACCAATATCCTTTGCCCTGTCCTTGCCTCCAGTGATGTTTAAAGCATGGCACAGCATTGCTCTTCCACCTGGGATGCAAAGAAGAGGTAAAAAGAGGTCATATTTGGACAACCCTCCCCAGGATTTCTCTCTGTGGTATTTGTCACATTATCCAAGGCCAGATGGGCTATGTGATGTGGATCCTGTACACCTCAGCCTGCATCTGGCTTGTGAGATGCTAATCCAGGTGCCCAGGGAGATGTAGTCCCTGCAGAATGTCGCCCAGAGGGAGCTGGGTGGCTTTCACTGTGCTGGGTACCTGGCGATGGCAAACATTGGTCTGCTTCATCACTTCTTCATTCAGCATAGCTACAAGGGTATACTGAGCTGAAGGACAGCCCCAGAATTTGTTTCAGGGAGGACTGAAACAGAGGGGAGCCACCTCAGTTTTTTCCTCCAGAGAATACCCTGAGGGTGAAATAAATAGTCTAAGAGTGAAATTTTGCCATCAGAGACCTGTCTACAAATGCCACTGGTGTCATGGGAGCACCATATGTGAGCACAGGGGGGGGATCTGGTCCTCCAGGTGAGGCCTGTCCTCTTCAACATCTTTTTCTGTGTGATGTTTCTGGGCAGATGAGTCCCTCTCACCATCTCTGACCTGTGTGGGCTCAACCGAAACTATCTGTAGGCTGGAAAAATGCCAACCAGCTGCCGGGATGCCTTTGGTACTTGTGCAGATGTGAAAGGACACGTTCCAAGCAAGCTGTTCCTGGGTGCAGCTCATGTGGGCTGGGCGCCTCTGGTGATACGCTGGGACATGGTAATCATCTTAACAGCTCTTGGCACTGAGCACTGCCTCTCATCCTCATTGCTCCCCTGTCTCTGTGCCATTAGCTAATTGAGCTCTGCAGCAATGCGTCGGAAACCCTGGCTTTGGCAGGCACATTTTTCAAATAACTAAATGCACATTTGGAAAGGCCACGTGTGCCACTTGGCCAGCGGTCATCAGTGGGATCTGCGAACCTTTAGATGGCAGGAGCTGGTGAGACCCTCAGATGGTGAAGGTGGCCCCTGATCTCACCAGCACCACATGGGAAGGTACTACTGTAATTTGTCCCAGAGACTTTCATGAAAAGGGGTCTGAAATCTGGACACTTGTACAACCATTCCCAGTCTGAATAATTTATCGTTCTTGTGACCCAGAAGAGCAGGGAACTTCATTCTGTCTTTCTAAGTTGTTTGGATATAGCCCTCCACCTCTTTTTTTCCATGCCCTTCTCCTTGGTGGGGGAGTTGGGAGCAGTAGTACCTTATTCATCAGGGCTCCTCTGCAGCCCCAAAAATCTTCTTACCCTTTGACATGAGCACAGGCAGTCTTCTCCTTCCCGCTAGCTGTCCGTCCTTTGCACGTCCCTGTGAGTGTATCTCTGTGTCTGTTTTAAAGCAGTTGGACTGAAAAAAAAAGCCCACTGGGACTCTGGCAGGCTCCCAGGGAGGCCCCCAGCATCCTGATTACACACTAGCACTGGAGCTGAGAGCACACTGAGGAGATTAAAGGGCGGCAGCTGCCCTGCCGCCAGCCTACGTTGTGCTCAGCACAGCTCTGGGAGCAAAGAGAGGGGCCAGAGACAGCCTCTCAGGCAGGCCTCCCAGCCACAGGAAAGCTCTCATCCCTTAAAACCTACTCAGAGTTAGAGGCTGCCTCTGAACTAGTCGCTGCAGGAAAAGGAGCCTCCTCCATCCATCACTTGTGGCTCCAGGAGCTTTTTCTCTCCAACACAAGGCATCTGAGGCAGATACAGTCCATCCACCCAGCCAGTATGGCTTGGGGCAGCAGAAGTCTCCGGTGGGCACTGTTAGGCTGGCAATTGAAAGCAATAGGTCTTTATGGTAATTTGGGCACCAGGCAACCACTATGAATAGGAAATGATGGCAGTTACTTTATCCAGTAACAGCATGAAAATGTGAAGTGTCTTTATTGAGCCGCTGGCTTGCTGGTGAGAGCTAAAGGAGATGCTCTCTCGGGTATAACATTTGCAGAGAAGTGGCATGAGGTATTGCCATAAACTCCTCCGTTAATAAGTGAGCAGAGAAAGGCAGAGAATACCTAATGCAGCCGTGTGAAAGGACAAAATTAAGACGGTAGAAGCAGCAACATTTTTCCCTTGGCAGCAGATGTACCCCAAGGAGAAATGAAGAATTTCCTTCTTGACCCAACAGCTAGAAAACTCATGTACTGCTAATATTAATACACAAAGGATGTCTTTGAAAGGAATAAAAGAAAAACGCATCTTGCCACATTGGTGTCCTTCAATACCAGCGAGAAATTTAAATCTCTGCCGAAGGGAGATTATCAGTGAAGAGATCAGTTCAGCAGCTGTGCAGTGACGATGCTCTGCAGGTGGCCAGGGGGTGCAGAAATGACTTTTACTCTGTGACAGATGGGGAAGATGTGGCCCAAGAGTGTAAAAAAATGGCAGCATGCATCCCCAGTTTTTCCAATGATGGTGTTGGATTGCAGCATTGCAAAGCAGCTCTGAGGGCAATGACCACGCTGCCCAAAAGGAGCAGAAAGGCAGCACTCAGGAAATGCTGGGAAGAACCTCAGAATTGCAAAATTAATTCCAATTCAGCAAATTCTGTTTTCTCCCAAGTTTTGTAAGATTATCTGTGGCATTTATCACTGATCTTTTAACTGGCATGTTATTTAACTTCTTAAAAGACTGCTTTTGGTAGTTCTTGCCCAAAGAAAGCTGTTCTTCTGAGAAAATAAGAACTGTTGAGACATTTAACATCAGTTTCTGCTTAAAGCATGTGTACAGTTCCAGTGCAGCTATTCCTTATATAGATGAATGGAGTCAAAACAGATTTCTGAAAACCTATATGGCAAAATAATTCACCACAGATAAAGAACTATGGTAAAGCCAGCAACTTCTGACAACACTTTGGTTTTAAAAAAAGATGATTTTTAAAAAAGAGAAAAAAAAATCTGCTTATGTTCTCACCTCCCATCACTGTAGTCACCCAAGAAGATGAGAGCAGGGGGTACCTCCGTGCATTTTTCAGGGAGATCTGTGATTCTCCTCCATGCCCACAGGCAGCTCTGGCTTCCTTGTAGCTGCACTGGTGTTAAATCTGCCTTGCAAGTGAAGTGTAGGTGTGGAATGGAGACCCAAAGGAGTGGACAGGTCATACTTGTAACCAGAGCACCGTGATGTCTCTTTGCTTATGTACTCGTTGATGGTGAGAAGCAGATCAGGTTCGAGAAGAGAGGAGGAGGAGGAGGTGGAGAAAATGCACAGAGAAGCTGCAAGTGTGACCTGATCTTGAGCAAGAAATGTGTAAAGGAAACACTGTCTTTCTATTGGATTTGGTGAAGGAGGGTTTGGGCAAAAACTGGGTCTTCACGTGGAGAAAGTCTGTGATGGCAGAGACTGCCCCAGCTCAGTGAGGGACAGCACAATGACTTTCTGAAATCAGAAGATCATGTAGGAAAATAATTCAGACTGAAAATACCATAAAAAATGCTAGTGGTGAAGATAAAAGATCTTTGGAAGATCTTAGCAGGAGGTGTCATTGGTCTCCTTCACGGGAATCTCCAAACACAGACTTCTTGGAAAGGATGGGCTCCAATCAAAGCACAACACAGTCAGTATGAAGTGACATGTGCTTTACCGGTGGCAGGCTGAAGAGCTACAACCCTTGTCCCAGTTGTAAAAGTTGTTGATGCTTCTGAAAGACTCTGATTCCCTATGGATGTGCCCTCCAATGCCCCAAGACGGCAGCTATAGGTGCTTAGGGAATGCCAGGAGAATGGACAGCAGGTGGTGGTTCCTGCCCACAAGCCAGCTCAAAATGCCATATCCTGTAGTCACTGGTGGGGAGAGTGTGCATGGCTGGAGGGATCATTGCACTGAGTTAGTGAGACTTTTCTTATGTTCTTGCCTAAAAGACAACACAGGAAAATGATAACAGTGCAAACACCTTTCCTCAAACCTGCTGTGAGAGCCAGGAGAGCACATCAAACTTTGTACATTAAGTTTGCATCCAAAGGATGCAGAAAACTTCCTGACATCCCAGCCAGGTGGCAGGGTAGATTGGCCTGGCTCCTTTCTCAGGGAAATACAAATAGTGGAGCCAGAGAATGCCCTGCATCAGCCAGCATTGCCAGAAATCCTACCAGCACTCAGAAACATGGGAGCGCAACCAGGCTGGTAAGGTGCCCGAAGGGACACTCATGATACCCTGAGCAGCGTCTGCTCTCCTGTTCTTGGGATAAAGACTAGTGCTGATGTTGTTCAAGGCAGGTTAGGTTTCCCTCATGGCTGTTGGAGAGAGAGAGTTGCAGGTAGGAAGGTCACCCCCAGAAGTGCCCAGTCAGAAAGACAAACAAATCTGGTAGAAACCCAAAATTTCATGTTGGGTTTGGACAGAGCAACGCATCTCCCAGGCTATCATCCTGCCAAGTCACACAGTGCTTGGACACCTGAGGTTTCCCACAAGCGTTCTCCTTTCACTTTGGCAGCTTGGACTGAAAAACGGGGAAGCTATTGCCGCTGCAGTCGGTTTTTGTGTCTGGCTGATCCCATTACTGTGCAAACCTGACGCAGCCGCAGCAGCAGCTCAGCTGTTAGAGCATTATAATCCCATGCGAGTTACAGTGATGCCACTTGAGCTGCTAATTTGGCAAAATCTAGATCCTAATGGAGGTTTAGCTCATGGATTTCTGCCTCTTCCCACTTGTCTGTCACAGAATTGACCATCTTGGAAATAACAACTCCAGTCATGAGAAATATGCAGCCGGCAATGAAATGGGATTCACCAAGCGCCCCTTGCAGGTGAACTTGTTTCTTCTCTCTCTGGCTGCATCCATACAGCTAAATAATGACATTAAGGACCTGTTCCATGGTGTGAGGCCACATGGGGCAGCAGCCCTTGCATCCCCAATCCTGGATGAGGCCACCATGAACTCAAATTAATGGAGTTATGCTGGTCAAGAGCTTCTGTGTGTGAAAGTAGAAGGAAGAACTGGATCCACACTCACACACCAGCCCACGTTGCTGATTCTTTGTTTGCAAGAGAAGCTGTGTGCACAGCCAGCTGCTGTGTCTTGGTGGGTATAGGAGCATCCTCGTCAAGCAGGTGCTAAAAGTCCTGTGTTGAAATGCAGTAAGCAGGTGCTGTGTGGGGGTCTCAGAACAAAATATGGGCAGTAAAATATTTTCCAGATGTGCCATCATGAATGTGAGCTCATGCACTGAGCACGAGTTGCCTTCAGATGCACTGAATGATCATTTTCACCCTTTTCCACAAATATTGGTGGCAGACAGATGCTCCTCAGAAGGTCACATGTGTCAAGTACGATGGGCACAGATGCACACAGGGATTTGGGCACTGCAAAGGTCCCTCACCCATCCTTGAAAGTGGCCTTTTCTTTGGAGAACCCTTTTTGTATACCAGCCCAGAGGCATGGATGTGTTTTCAGGTTGAAGATGCTCCTATGTGCCTGTGGGATCAGGGATATCTGTCCTGCTGACTCTCAGGGGGCATGGATCACAGAATTGCCAGAGCCCTGAGGTTATCTGGACTGCAGGGATGGATGCCCATGTTGCCCATGGATATGGTGGTGCTCCCCCAAGTCTAGGCATTTAGTCAATAGTCAAACAGAAATGATTTTCAGGGATTCAGGTGGTAATAACCAGTGTAAATAGCAAGGACCTTTAGCTCATTTAAGGCTTTGATGGCAGAATGCTTGGACTGATAACTTGCAGACTGAAATTTCCTAGTATTAAGGATTTGTGCAGCTACCAACTACAAATCAGGAAAAAACAAATAATAAATAGCTGGATGCTCACAGTTACTTTGGGAACAGAGAGAGAAAGAATACATTTAAGCAAATTGATTCACTCACTCGTCCTCAAGTCTGTCTGAAAATATTCTCAAAGTGTCACTCAGCACTGCAAAAATTATCTCCTATTCTCATTTACAACCAAATGTTAAGAACTGAAGGACAGATATTCCTCCTGTTCTGAATGTTTTTTTGGGGGTTGTGTAATCACCTGTTCCAGCATTCACAATTTTCACTTATTTATCTACCCGGGCCTCCCTTTTTTTTTTTTTTTTTTTTTTTTGTTTTTTTTTTTTTTTTTTTTTTTTTTTTTTTTTNTTGTTGTTTTTTTGTTTTGTTTTGTTTTTTGTTTTTTGTTTTTTGCTTTTATGCACAGCCTCTGCAGTCTGGCAGAGCCAGGATTGCAGTATTGATTTAGGAAGAGGCAGTTGTGACAATACAGTCCCAGGCTAATTCCCGCGCTATGCGGGGGCTGCTCTGTCCGCAGCAGCAGCCTCACCCCCAGTGTGGGGCTCACATTTAAAAAGAAGAAAAAAAATGAAAGAAAAGATACTTTGCTCTGCTCTGCTTTGAAGAGAAAAAGGATTACCAAGGCTAAATAAGCCATCTGAGTACTTAGCTAGCAAGCCTAAATAGCACCCTGATAGGAAGTTCTGGCAGAGGGCTAATTAAATTAACTCTCTTTGATTTATTAACAAGCAGAGCAACATATCACACAGGATTGTCCCATGAAATGAATGTCCTTTCTGATTTCCTCAGCTGCTTCAGAGCAGTCACCTCCCAGAAAACCCAGTTACAGGGACTCAAGTTTAATGAGACTCAATGGCTCGAGAAGGATCCCTGCCCACCAACAGAGATATGCACTGGTAATAACACCTAAAAGCATGTTTATTTTCATTGCACTTCCCTAATTCCTTTTTAATGCCTAGGACTATCTAATGGCTAATTTGTAATTTCCTGCTCACCGATATGCAGATGAATGACAAGCAAAAGCCTTCTGCATGTTTAATTATTCTGTTGATTTAGAAGCCACTTTTCCCTCAGTGCAAGTTTCTCTCTGTGTGTGTGCTCTCATGCATCACGTATTTCATTATTTTTAGAAGCATGCTCTGTGCCTTTTTATGCTCCCATAGTTTCAGCATCCAGTAATTACCATGTTTTGTGTCCAACAGACCTGATCCACCAGCAAGTGTAAATCAGGAAAACATCGCTGTCTCTAAATGGACTTATTCCAAGTTACACCAGACCTGAGACCTGACCTCTCCTATTTTCAATGACGGCGAAAATGTTATTTGTGTGCTGGGACCCTGGTGAAGTAGCAGAATATAAAATGTAGAAAACTTCAGAGCAGTGAAAATCCAAATTGAAGCCTGTGAATGCACAGACGAGAATCTATTTATGTAGCAGGCTCTACTTCTGCTTAACCCCTGCAAGGAACTGTAACTCTCTTTGCATATTTGATATTTCTCCCTCAGTAAAACATAGTCTGCTTAACCTATTTTTGCTACTTTCTAACAGTTTCACTGGAGGGGTTCATCCCTATGCCTTACATGTAGCTTTGCTATCCGAGCGTTCCTTTGTTAAATTAAGGCAATTAATAAATGGAGATGTTAAGCAATCAATTTTGCCTGCATATCTCCACAGCCTTACGTATGACTGGCTGTAATCACAAGATAAATGCAATGTGCTGATGTATGGTAATGTTCAATAATACATTCTCCACCAGGCTCAATTCATCAGGGAGTTTCTGGAGGGGAGGCATTTGTTATTGGCTGTCTCCGGACCTCAAGGATAACATTTCTGTCCTTTCCATTGGCCGCGCCGCTGCTGCAAGCCTCTTCCCGTCTTATTTTGATGATGAATATGAAGGCATGCTAAGCTGTGCCGGAGAGTAGCTCTTGCCGACTACGCTCCCACCCCGGGCTCAAGGACTCCAGAGCTCCCCGGCTGCTTCCCCTGCCCACTGCCAGCAGCAGCAGCAGCAGCAATAGCAGCAGCAGCAGCAGCAGCAGCAGCAACAGCAGCAGCAGAAGCAGAAGCAGCAGCAGCAGTAACGCCAAAAGTTGTGATGCTTTTCTTCACCCAGTGCTTTGGGGCTGTGTTAGATCTTATTCACCTGCGGTTTCAGCACTACAAGGCAAAGAGGGTTTTCTCAGCTGCCGGGCAACTTGTCTGCGTCGTCAACCCAACACACAGCCTCAAGGTGAGTTAAAAATATATTTTCTCTTCTAATGTCTCTTCGTCTTCCCCACCACCGCCACCCATGATTCTCCACAGGGAATGAAATTATGCTCTGGCAGCAAGGGGAGAGTGCTGTCAACACATAGCAGCCCTGTCAGAGAGGATGTTTGCATTGTCTGCATGGATGATTCCCTTTGGAGTAAAGGAGAAGCAACCCACTGCTCCGAGAGACTGTGGGAAGTCATGGCTCCCCCTCTCCAAAGTTTCCCCATCCATTTCACCCACATAATGAGCATGCATGTTGCAAGCATTTAGTAAAAAAGTTAGTTGGATGAATTAACATCCCTTTTTGGTAGAAGGATGCTGTGTAGTCTCCCAGGCTGACACCCCAGCACAGAGGGATGCTGCCAGGCAGTGGGGAACAGGAAGAGTGGGGGTGGCAGCAGAGGGATCTCCTCTGCTGTCGTTTGCTCTTTCAGGGGAAAAACGGCTGTTTCTGTCTCCTGGGGGGAGTCCGAAGGCATTCCTCTGGCTCTGAAACTGTCCTTAAGCTGTTTGCAAGGTGAATCTATTTTAGGAAGGAGAACGCATTTTCTTTAATGCAAAACTATTTACAGTCCCCATAAAGACATTTCTTTTACTTGCACAGTTCTGAATTTTCACAGACAAAGTGTCAACAGCTCCATCTATACCAGAGCCTTCATGTTTGTAGTAGAGAAGGAGCAGCAGGGGGAGAAAGCAATCAGGAGGCTTTAATTACTTTATCACACCAGTGAATGACCAACTTTAATGAAGTGGCTTCTGTTTTGTGAGAAGTCCTTGCTGACCTGACTTGTGAGGTAGCTCCGCTACCCTGGTGCAAGCTCAGAACTTAATTTAATTCAGGACAACTTATTTTTGGCTCTGCAAGGGTCCCTGTGAGGTACTTGGAGGGGTTACAGGAAGCATCTTTCCTGTGCTCCTGATCCCTGGGACGTCCATTGATGGGGTAAATCCCTCTTCAGCATCACCTCAGGAAAAAAAGGCATGTTTCCTAGAGTCATCTTTCCCGTGTCAGGCTGTGCTCAGGCAGGAGGAGACCGTTTCTAGCAGGGTGCCGGCTCCGGGAGGATTTTCCCGCAAGGTTGTGCTCTGAGCACTGCCGGCTGGGGCAGGCTCTCCCAGGGGATGAACCACTCGGGTGCAGGCTCGCCTTTCCCGGTGCCACGTTCCTCACAAGATAAGTTAAAAACACACAGCCCTGTCATTGTCTGAAAGAGTCCAGTTGTCTGAATGGGTAAAAGAAATAGTTGCATTCCTAAGTGCACGGGGAGATTTTGTAAGTGAATTCTTCTGTGTTCAACCCCTTTTATGTGACTGTATCCTACTACTTTCATCTATAATTTTAATTATTAAAAAAAAAAAAAATGAGCAGAGAAAAGACTGTCAACACACAACAGGTCCCAACACAATTTCAGTGCCAGTGGAACTATCTGATAAGGTCCCATAAGTACACAGGGGGGTGACTATTGCTCCACTCTTACCTAAAACTAGACCCAAGCTTATAATTTCAGATCCTCCTGAGTTGCAGGTTTGCTATTGTAGAAGCTGCAGCTGTGTTAAACACATCAGGCATTTCATTTTACTAAAATCCCCTATTGGCCAAGCTCTTCACTGCTCAGACCCAAAGCCCGGGAGAGAGACGAACAATCTCAGTACTGCCCTGGCAGCATTTGCATGGAGGCATTGGAAGCAAAACTCTCTTGAAAGCAAACAGGACCCTCTAGCAAAGGTGTGTCAGTGAAGCCCCAGTAAGGATTGTCTGGACCTGGGTGGGAATTGCTCCCCTGATAAGGCTGCATTGGGAACCTGACGGCACAGGTATCTCCGTAGGAGCCTGTTGAGGCACCATTCAGATGAACCAGCCAACAAGAAACCCACTGCTCTGATAGACCCCTCTGAGAGTAGAGTGAAACGTGCTGTGCAAGTGCTCCTAAGTTACCCAGCTCACATCCAGCCACATAAATATGGTGGGCTTTAGCTCTGATGTGCTCCCCAGGTGTTCAGCTTCCCTCCAGCTGCATAAGAAATGCATCACCACTTTGTGGCGGAAACCAGAGGAGATGTGAGGATCAAGCCCCTTTATGCCCAGCACGACACTAACAGTTGTCCACCCATAGCAGCCTGTGGGCCAACTGGAGCCAGCTGGCTCCGGGCAAGCAAGGCACCTTGTCCAAAAACTGGTGTCAGAGACGAGCCAGGTGAACCTGCTTCTCAGGGTACCCACTTCTCTCCCAGGGATGCACAGGGAGGCTGTAGTTGCTCTTAAAAGACATCTAAGGGACCATGAAACATGAAAGGGCCAAACTTATTCCTCTGTGGTGGTTTACAGTATTATGACTACTTTGATGTTTCTTAGTCTATTATTTCTAGCTGGGTCTTTTCAACTGTAACATTTTGTTGACAGCCCCCAAATCTATCTTAACAATTGACAAGTGGAGTGAAAACTGTATTAAGGTTTGCGGTCGATGAATAAAACCTGCTAGGAAACAAGGGCTGGGAGCAATGTCATTTCTCTCCCTTTTCTTCAAGGCTTAAATGTTTGTGCTTACTCCTAAATTGTAAGCCCCTTGCAAAGGGATTACTTTATTCTGTATCTCCACAGCACTGGTGCAAGGGGGCTCCTGGCTGATTGGTGCAAATGATAAATGACAGGCATCACACTCTGGTGTGATTATGCGCGTTGACATCCTTCACACAGGTCAGGTCTTCAATCAGTGCCAACGCACATAGCTTCATTAAAGTCAAATTGCTGCAGGACCTCCATTCTTACTCCTTCCACCCAAGGGAGTGCTCAGGGATGGTAGTGGGCTTCAGCCCACACAGAAGGATCTGTGGCTGGTGATCATATATGTGTGTCAGAGATTTGGCATCACAGAAAACACTTAGTGAGCAGCAGAGCACAGGGGAGACCAGGTACCCTCCAGGGAAGGTTGCACCTGCTTCTGCTGGCACAGACCCACAGCCAGACCAAGGGGGCTCTCCTGTCCAGTTATGCCAGACCACTGTCATCATCATCACAGCCTGGACCTCTGACAATGACCAAAGCCTGGCACTTATCTCTTCTTTTAGGAGAGGTCCAGAAGTAGGTAGAGAAGCACACACTTAGAGAGAAACCCATGTATTTCTTCCCACTGAAAGGCTCATTAATTGGGAAGGGTGATGAACATTTCTGTGTTTCTTAAAGGGCAAGACGGTAAAAGCGTCAGCACAGACACCTCTATTGATCTCCTGCTATTTTCCCTGCACACAACAGGATGACATGGGTGGCTCTAAGAAGGAAAGACAATTTTGCAACTATCCCCCTCTGTTTTGTCAGTCTGGCAGGAGTATGAATGGGAGGGGGTGTTTGTTTTGGGGCCTTTGTCCTTCTTGCTGCTTTCTGCTCTTTGTCCTCCCACAAAGCTTTCCCAGACATAGCAGCAGTATCTTACTGCACTGTGCTACTCTGGGATCAAAATTCACTTGCCAAGCAGAGAAAACCACTTATTAACCACACTTCTACAGGTCACCTTTGTGCTCAATCATATTATATCCTTTACCTTGTAACCTGTCTTCCTTCAAGCATGTGGTCAACCTGACATCTTCCCTTGGAGAGGCACAGCCAGGCAACAGAGCTCTCCAGCCAAGTGGCTGCTCCCTCCGAGGCCATACCAATTTAAAGGAGCAACACTTGTGCTGCTGGCTTCAGGTCCCAGCATGCAGGGAATGTTTTAAGGTGCTCCATGTGCATGGAAAAAGTGAGCAGGATTTTCTGATCCTGCAGAGGTGAGGCTCAGTGAATTCCTGTACATATTCCCCGCGTTTATAGCAATTTTCCCCAGAATAGCACCCTGGGAAGGTGAAGTTTGGGGGGAGGGGGGTATCCTCACTCCTTAGCATCAGTCTGTGTCCCAGTAACCAGCCTCACACAGCAGGGGACTGCAGTGCAATCACAGCTCAGCCAGGTGCTGGTCCTTCACAAGATGCTGCATATGGCTGGGTAAAACTCATCTTGTTCATTCAAGCAGTTACTAGCTTTTTACACACAACTTTTACCCTTTGGGGAGTGCGAAAACTGTTCTTGTAAATAATAAAAAAGTATGTTTACAACATTCTTGTAAAAAACACCGATCTCCACCTCTGTAGGACTTCAAGGAACTTGTTGAATTACAAAAAAAGCGTATTCAAACGAGGTCACAAAATAGTTCAATCTTGTATTCTAAAAAGGTCGTAACACAGTTTATGGGTCCAAGGTGTCTTTCAAATAGTTTTTAATGCAACAAGCAAATCTGCTCTGACTTAGGGAAGGGATTTGAATCCTGTTATAACAGTTTGGCTCTGCATGCAGTGGCTGGTCAAATAGCATTGTAATCTACTTTATCCCCAGGAGGATTAAAATCCTACGGTGCATTACACCTTCATGAGATCTATTTATTTGGTGCAAGGGAGGAAAGCGATTCTGAAACCTGCTGCTAACAACACCCAGATGTTCTCTGCCACGGTCTCAGCCTAGACAACTTCAAATCTCCCATGCAGGGCTGTGATATGGGGATGAAGTGACGCTTGGCTCCAATGTCCAGCAGGATTGTGACAGCTGTGGTGAGAGGATCTGTGAAATGCTCTGCTGCCTGCAAAGCCGGGCTCCTGGCAAGGTGCCTGTTTCCCATCCCAGCTGTGGGCCAGGGCTGTGTGAGCACTGGGCACCTCAGATTTTAAATAATGTTGTAGGGATGTGATTACCAGCAGGCAGTGCTTTGTCACCCCTCCTTCAGCCCTGCCTCTGTTTGAAGGGATTCCAGTTGACCATGAGCACCCCAGGAGCCTAAGTCTGTCCTGAGATGTGACTTTGGGCGTGCCCGGCAGAGGGGAGGCACAGCACGCTCCAGCAACTCTCCTGCACAACCCATGGACTATGGCAAAGGGCAGCACAGGCTTCACTCCAAGCACACTGCAAAGCAGGACAGCTCCGAGCTTCTGCGTGGTCTCACAGAACAACAATTATGGTGGCTCCTTGGGAGAGGGAGGGAAAGAGCCCCACCTCAGAAATTCCTGTGTTAATAGGCTCTGGCTTCCTTCTCCTCACTTCCCAGTCCAAACCCACTGTGGAAAATTAATTACCTGTTAACTGGTCCTGCCTGTTATGCTACAACTCTGGAAGTGGGATAGAGTGGGCAAGTGCTGAGTCCTTTCCTACCCACGTTTGATTTTGAGAGTGAATTTGAGGCAATAGCACAAGGGGTAATGGTTTTAAACCGAAGGAGGATCGATTTAGGTTAGATATAACAAAGAAGGTTTTTTATGATAAGGGTGGTGAAACACTGGCAGTTTTCCCAGAGAGCTGGTGGATGCCTTGTACCTGGAAGCATTCAAGGTCAGATTGGACAGGGCTCTGAGCAGCCTGATCTCATCGGAGATGTCCCTGCTCATTGCAGTAGGATTGAACAAGATGACCTTTAAAACCTTCCAACTCAAGGTTTTAGTTGGAAGTCCCTTCCAACTCAAACTATTCTTGGATTCTCTGATTCTATATTAAATCTGACCTGGTTGCAGGACATTTGAAGTCAGATGTTATCAATGGAAGACAGTGCTGTTATTTCAATATTAGATAATGCCTCTCCCCTTGACAGGCCGTTTGATAGCAGGGTGAGGAGTAACCGTCAGACACTGCCACATACTGCTTTGTAATCCACCCACTCTGATATGACTCAGGATATCAGGAATTTCTCAGTGTAGCCCTTTGGGTGAGACATAACAGCCCAGGCAACTCTCTCAGAAGAAATACTGTCCCAAAGGAATTGCTGTGACTAACACAGAGGGTGCAGAGGAACAGAGGAAAAAGCGGTGGTTTAATATAAGCCCTGTTTCCATGAAATCAGGGGCAAGGTCTCAGTCTGCTTCCCAGCAGATCAAAGTCACACTGAATAAGGTCCTTCAAGTCCCAGGTGCTAAAATGTCCTAGGTCAGGTTCCCAGATACCATGAATTTTGCTTCAAAGTCAGAATTTACAGAGAGTATAAGTTTTTGTTTAACCATTAAGATTCTCACCTTGTATCAAAGAAATCCCAGCATATGTAGCTGGGTGACACTTAAAAGCTTCATTTTTTTTCTCAGAAACAATCTGAGGTTCTTAAGTAATCCAAGAAATTGAGTTTAAAGGAAGCACATCAGATCCCAAGAGCTCTGGTAAGGTGAGGGAGAGGAGCTGCTGTGTCTGTGCCCCGCCTTCCTGGGACTTTGGTGCTTCCTATGCTGTTTAAAAACCCCCATAATTCTTGTTCTGCCTGGCTCAGAGTTGAGACTTCATGTCTCTTTTTGCACCCCAAAAATTTTCACCTCACAACAGGCAATTGGCATCCCTCAACTGAGTGCACAAGAGAGAAAAACTGAATCCTGCAATAATTTCACAGGGTGGCAGTGGGGGGAAGACAGTCTTTAAGCAGCTGTACTGGGAACTGAATGAGGAAGTGAGGAGCAAGGGAGGACACAGCCATGCTCTTCTGGGGTGCCAAGGCCTGCTGCTCCCCTGGAATGGTGGGAGCAATGACCATGATGGGCTGCTTGGCACCTCTTGTGGCATTGCCACTGGCACATACGGCATGGCACAGCATGGCACAGAGCCATGCCTCTCTTCAGAGCCCCTGGAGGTGGGTGCCAGGCAGCAGATGAGCCACCAAAAAGGAGGGAATTCCTTTGGAGATCTGAACAAGGTTTAGGCACTGCACTGCGCCTGATTTTGCTGTGATTTTTGCAACAGAAATTGAGCAAAGCTGAGCCACTTCAACTTCTGATGGAGCTCAGGGAAGGCACTTGGTTCTAGCTGAACGTGACAGCAACTCCCCAGCCCATCTTTGTATGCATGTGGTGTATTTGGAAATAAAAAGCATGGATGTTCAGACGTTAAACACCTTGTCAGATTGCATTCTTTTTCTTTCTTTCTTTCTTTCTTTCTTTCTTTCTTTCTTTCTTTCTTTCTTTCTTTCTTTCTTTCTTTCTTTCTTTCTTTCTTTCTTTCTTTCTTTCTTTCTTTCTTTCTTTCTTTCTTTCTTTCTTTCTTTCTTCCTTCCTTCCTTCCTTCCTTTCTTTCTTTCTTTCTTTCTTTCTTTCTTTCTTTCTTTTCTTTCTTTCTTTTCTTTCTTATCTTTCTTTTTCTTTCTTTCTTTCCATAGCTTGCCTCTTTTTGTTAAGTATCTTTTCTTCTCTGCTATTGCTCCTTTTCATACTGCCCATTCCCTGCTGTACCAAAAACTTAAAGCAAACGATTCTCCTCATCTGTCATTCAGTAACCTAATTTGGGGCTTTTCTTGCTCCTGCTGAAAGGAAAACATCACTAACTTCACTGCAACTTTGGATGTCTTATTTTCCTTCAAGCTCTTTCAGAAAAAATCACAATCATTCAATCCTTGGTGCCACCAATTTTGCTATTGACAGATGCAGTCTCACTTTAACAGGATCATGGGCACCAGGAAGAGAGCTACAAAAAGCAGTTAAACATTGTGTCACCACCCGTGGGTGCAGCTGGCAAGGAAGCCAAGGGCTTTACATGCCTGCAAAACTTACTTGCCATCAGGCACTGGACTGGACCTCCAGCAAGCAGGTCCATCTGAAGGAGCCACAGCACTTATTGTCCACCCAGCATACTGAGCCATGGAAATGATCCCACCAGATCCCAAAAGAGAATACCTTCCCTCTGCTTTGGTGTGGCAAAGCAAATCCACTTTCAGCAGGGATTTAAGCTGGCAGTTTCGTGTGCACACCACCAAAGTAGGCACACATCCCTTCTGCTTCCATGCTGCAAGGGCAAGCAGCTGGGCAGGGCAGTGGCTCAGCTGTTTTTCAGAACCTCACACAAAGCTCTTACCCCTTGGGATTATTGAGGGCTGTGCTGAATGGAAACATTTCACTTGTGCATGGAGACTTCTGGAAAATTGCTCTGGGTGACCTACTGCTAATAACCACCTGCAATTCCTCAGCTCTCCCACAGCATTCTCCAGAGAGGGAAGAGCATCTTGGCACTGCCAATAAATTTCCTGACACATGTGCAGTGTACAATTTGAAGTACTTTTATTTATTTAGAGGCATTTCTGAGCATCTTATATAACATTAATGGATTTATCTTTAGCTCTCCCCTTTCATCTCAGCAATACCATGAAAGCATCACTGGAGGAGAACAGCAGAGACCTCTGAGTACTTTGTGTGTTTATTTTGGTGTTCTTTTTTTAAAAGACAGAAATGTTTGAAACAACTTTGGGAAGAAATTAACCACCTATTTCCGTACCAGATGCAGTGCTTTCAGTTCTAGTCTTTTCTTCCAGAGCAATTTCATTCTGAACTGATCCAAAGTGAAACCCTTTTTTACTTCCAGATTGGCCTTCTCAGTAAAAAATAAATAATTTGAACAGCTTTAGTATTTCACACACGGAAATACTAGGGTTCAGAGTAGCTGACGAAGTGCCCATCAGCCCCTAGTAAATGCATAGCTGAGAAGAGACACAGGTCTTTGTGAATATTTTAAACACAAGATCACACACTCTTTCACATCAAATGCCAGTGGAAATGTAAAGAGAAACAGAGAAATGGAGCATAAATAAGACAGAAAAATATTAAATTGGTAACATCTCCTTGTGCAGAACACAAATGCTATAGATGAGCAAGGAGGCGGATGCTACAGAGCAGAAAACCACATCAGTAGAGAATGAAAATGTTCTTCCACCCTTAGGAACCACCATGTGGAAAATAAGCGAAGTAATAAGCGTTAAAATGGAGTAAATGACCACCACACGGGGATTACATAGGGCAGCTGGGGTAAGGGCACGGTTACAGTCACTTTCAGGCTGTGTGAAAATGAGAGGCTGAAATGGGAGCAGCAGGATGGTGGCAATTGGGGTGATCGCAGCAGTAGCCTGGCCTCAGCAGGAGCACTCAGGGGCTCAGTGTCAAGTACATGCACAGGTAGAAAAATATGGATCTTTTGCAGGTTCAGACACCTATTCAGTCATACTTATTCTGAAAATTATCCAACTCAATCCACAAAAGACTGTACGAAAAACCTGCTGGAGTTCAGCAGACTTACCCACTTTTTTTGAAGGGTGCAGGCAGACTGAAGACTCCTACTCCTCAGTAGGGATGCCTGAGTGCTGCATTGCAATGTCTGCTCAGCTGAGGACACCTGGTTGCACACAGGGATGTGCTATCTATGCTGGTTGGACTCCCCTGGAACGAAAAGACACCCCAGACTTTGCTTTTGGGGCAATACTGTGAGTTCCCTGCTTTTTCTGCCTGAGAACTGAGGTTATCTCTGTGGTGCAACATCCTTAGGAGTATAGGATCAGTGAGATTCTTTGTTCTCAAAAAAAGACTGTTTTTCTTGCCACCAACAATCAAGGAAGCTGGAAGATTAGGTTGGGATGGATATGTCATTTTTGTCTAGCTGAAGTTGAATTAAATGAACCCCACTGACACCCTACAGTTCCTTTTACTCATGCAAAAGAAAAACCAAGCAGGATAGTTGTCTCCTTAAGACAAATCCAGAAGTTTAGGCACAGTAACACTGAATATTATATTTGCTATTTAACACAGGTTTGGGTAAGACAATTTTCTGTCCACTCCAGAAAAGAAAGTTGTTAGGGAGATTTCAGACATAGCAAAAAAAGGTCTGGCAACATAACTGCATGCTTAGAACTTTCAATTTATTTCTACTAGAAGGAACTCATCACCAGAAAAAAAAGTAGGGAATTACTTTTTTGACTAGTTGATGACAGAGAATTTCAGGCAAAGTAAGTGAATAAAGCATGGATTATGTTACCATTTCCAGATAAGACAGAGGGACAAAGGGCACCTACCTGGTGGATAAGCTGAACATGAGCCAGCAATGCACCCTTGGGGCAAAGACCAGCCTCAACCTGGGCTGTGTTAGTAGGACTGCAAACCAACTGCACTGCAACTTGTGAAATCACATCCAGACTGCTGTGTCCCTGGGGTTTCCTACCCCAGAAAAGGTACTGGCACAGAGGAGTGACCCCAGTGAGGGGTACCAAGCTGATCAGGGGGCTGGAGCACAGGATGGCCAATGAGAGGCTGAGGGCTGTGCTGACTCAGCCTGGAAAGGTAATTGCTGTCTACAATTAACTAATGGGACTGGATAGAGAAAACAGAGCTGAACTTCCCACTGGTGCACACTGTAAAGACAAGGACCAGACATAAACCAAAACAAAGGATATTTTGACTAATTATGAGGCCAAAATTCCTTTTCATGGGAGTGGTGAGGCACTAGCACATGCTGCCCAGAGAGGCTCTGCCATCTTTGTTGTTAGAGATGGGATCTTGATGGGACCTTGAGCAACCTGACTTGTTATTGCAGTTGACAGTCCTTTGAGCAGCAGTTGGACAACACAATGCCCAGAGTTCCTTTCCCACCTGAATTGTTCTGACCCTGCAACACTGCATAAAAACAGAACTTGGTGTGAAAGGGAGGTGCAGCATTATAAGGGTGGTGAGAGCAATTTTTGAACATTTGCCTCAACAATGACCAAACCAAAGTTGTATCAGAAAAACGTATCTGAAAAGAATGAAGACACACTTGGGAATCCAAGGTTCAGCACAGGAGGCTGACACCAGTGAAAAATATGGAGCTATGCCAGTTACACAAGTATCTGGTAATTTAAATTCATCAGAAATGCAAATTCTCGTGGTGATGCAAAGCCCAGAGACATCACCAGCTAATTAAATCAGTCTGGATTGGAAAGGAGGTCACTGTGTCAGATGAGGGATGGCAAAAGAGAGCAAGTTATACTCTAAAATATGCTTTGGGATAAGCACCATTATTGATTACCAAGCAATATTAAATAAGGTGAAGGTGAGAAAACAGATTGTTCAACATCTACCAGAAAAGACTTTGCACTATGGCACAAGTGTAAACATGTTCCTAAAGAGTGCTGAGTGGAGCAAACAATATGGAACAAGTTACATGGAGAAAATAATCCACTTGGACAAATCTTCCTCTCATTCTCCTTATGGGATCGCTTCCAGCAGAAGAAAAAATTCCTGGGCTTATTCAATTAACTGCTTCATGATTACTTTCCCCCTATGGCAGGATCCCTGATGCTTCAGGCCTGCTTTTGGATGTGCAAGCTGTGTTAATTAGCTGTGCAAAGAGGCAGGAAGCAGAGAGGTTTCTTAGGTAGTGTCGTTTCTGTTCCCTGCCTGGATTCTTGGTCTGCTCACAGGCTCAGTGGAGTCTGTTGTCTTTGATCAGTGAAAGCCAGAGGTGTGGCACTGATTTTGGTGACTTAGGATGAGATAGCATCACTAGAGGTGAGGAAATGCTGACTTGCCCAGCCTTCTCAGGCCAGCTCGCGTTTTGCAGTATGAAAGTTTGTGAGTGACCTGTGTTTTCTTGGGGGAGCTTTGTTGGAGTAAAATATTGCCATTCCCCATGACTTTGGGTCTCTTAAAGCTGTCATAGCCCTGCTGCAGTGGCAGCAGAGGGGGAAACAAAGCTTGGTCCTCACGCCACCCCCAGCCCATTTCAGATGCTTTTGTGGGTTTATTAAAATAGTTTGTATTTGTGTGTCAGATTAGAGAGACAGCTGGAATGCAGGTACATGTTCTCCTTTGCTGCCTTGGCAGTGGCTGTGCAGGCCCTGGAATCAGGAATGTCCTAGGCCACCATAGCAAGCTTCACCGTAAGTTATCTGACAGGAGTCCAAGACACAGGTCCTTCAAAAATGTTGTGTTTCAGGTTTGTTGGCTTTGAAAATATTTTATTTTCACATCTTATCTTCTCTCCTCACATTCCTACAAAACAGTTGTGTTGTTGTCAGGGTCTTGTCTGGCTCGCTCAGTTTCCCCTCTGCCATCATTCTGGCAAATGCTTTTTGGGGATGTCTTTACCCCTGTTGAGTCAAGCAGTATACCATATAAATATTTCTCTCAAAACATCAGCACAGGCTTAAACTTCTCATTATTTGTGCCTCAGGGA
Source organism: Orthonyx spaldingii (assembly GCA_013397795.1). Classification (NCBI taxonomy): domain Eukaryota; kingdom Metazoa; phylum Chordata; class Aves; order Passeriformes; family Orthonychidae; genus Orthonyx; species Orthonyx spaldingii. The sequence continues at coordinate 572,050 of VZTJ01002438.1, forward strand.
AGGGCTGAAAATACAAGTTGTTCACAGCCACACACCAACCTCAGCAGAGTGCAAACTCAGAGAAGGCAGAAGTGCAGCAGGAGTATGTTCCTTACAAATAGGCACGTGTCTACCTGCAGACAATTCATGGCTATGCCCAGGTCAAGATTTAAACTGTGTCAGGAAAACAGATGCAAATGCTTGTAGTAATTCACCATCGTTTCTTCTAATTCCCCCCACGCAGCTAAGTTGGAACCCTTTGTCCAATTAAAATTCCTGCCTGCAATCTCCAGGGTCTCAATCACATGGGAAAAGATAGAGCTTAAAAAGAAAACAAAACTTTTACTGAGTTTCTTCTGCTATAGAAAATATTTCAAAAAAGAGACTCAAAAATATTAAGGTCACAAACATAACCACTGATTTGTAAATAACTGATTATAAAGACTGAATTTTGTTTCAGGCTGTTGGTAAAAGATGAAGACACTATCAGAAAACAGATCTGAAAGTAGCTTAATCTCCAGAAGCTTCACAGGGCAACTGGAGATAATTTACACTTGCAGCTAAACATGAGCTTACTGGTGAGGTATCTCTTAATAATTTTTAAGCTTGTAATGATTTTTTAATAATAAACCAGTGATTAGAAAAGAACATCCCAGTTCACAGATAAATCCAGGCTATGTCTGGGTATTTTGCTTATTTGCTGCTTTAACTAAAGCAACTTTAATTTGCCAAAGGCCAATGAACAGCCAGTAGCAAGAGAACTTAGTCTGATGAAGCAGATGTTGGGAAAGGGAAAACCTTTTCATTACTCACTCATAGGGAAAAATCTGCCAAAAGCAGCCTTTCAGCATTTTTGTGTAATAGTAACTTTTGCTTCTTGGCTTTTAGAAGAAACTTGCAGATCAAGTAGCTTCTGAGTTTTTGTGGAAAAGGACCTCGAGGCTCTCTACAGGCAAGTCACACAGTGGCTTGCAGCATCGTCCAGTCCTGGATGACTCATAATTACATTTCAGGTGCTCCAGGAAGACCTGTGCCACCTGGTACTTGCAAATAGCTGAGTGTTAGAAGTTGAACGAGAATCTAGCCCAGCCCTCTGTAGCCAAGAAGTCCTACAACTTAGGTCTGGTTTTTGTGGATAATTTGTTTCCCTGGTGGGGAACAACCCTACACCTTGGTGGGCATCACCAAGATTTCCCCAAGACCCATCCATCTGTTCCTGAGTTCATGGGCAAAATCAGCCTGAGCTCCCTGGAGAGTCCTCAGGATTGACTGATCCAGTGCTCTGAGCCCAGGTTACAGGGAACAGTGACAGAGAGTTTGCTGTGCTTTGCTCTGTACCCCAAAATGCCTTTCCCCTGTATGTATAAACAGAGCCTTTGGGCACACCAACAGCCCTGGCAGGCTGTCTGTCTCCTGCCCCTCTAAATCTTCAAGCTGGGGTGCGAGAATGGATGGAGCAGAGATGCAGCAGAGGCTGGATACGAGCCAGGCTGAGCCTATGGGATAAATAGATGCATCAGGTGGGTTCTGTGCCTGAATTATTATTATATCTTGCCCTGCAGGAGACAGGATCTATTCAACACAGCATCCTGCCAAGGCCTTGTGGTCTATCTGCCTCCAAACCTGATGGGCCTATCCATGGGCTGCAGCACTCAACCATGCTGCTGGAGCTGCAGGAGTCACCATCTAGCTGGGATGCTCTGCAGGAGTCTGTGTCTTTGGTTTGTCTCTCTGTAAATTAGGTGAGGGACAATATTCCCTGACATCATTTAAGTGGTTTGGGGTGGAGGCCAAAGTAGTTACATCTCCTGGTGTAGGTTAACCTTCTGTGTGTGCAAAGCGCCCATCTGCAAAACTGATACTGTTGCCATAAATACTGTGAAGTTGCCAATCTTTTTGGTGTCAATAAGGCCAAAGGACATACTCTGCTGATCTCACCGCTGTAAATAGGTAAGAAACAAAATGAGGATGCTGAAGCTTAACTGTAGCCATCTAAGTTTATAATTTTTTTTACCTTAATCCCTTAACGATGATTACAATGTAAGTAGAAAATAGAAAGCATTTTAGGAGCATTAAGTAATACTTAGAGGGCTCATTAATCCATGGTTAATATGCAGCCACCACTAGGAAGGAATGAAGCAATCATGCTGCCTCAGCATTGCGCAGTATGCCATCGCCACCCGGCTTCAGGGGGGAGGCAGAGGATGACCCCTCAGCCTGGCACTGCAGGAGGAGGCAGAGGTGGACAGAAAATGATGGTCTGAAGTAGACACCATAAGGCACACACAGCCCCCTAACCTCCCTTGTCATCATGCGGTCAGGTTTGGGGGCAGACCTGTGCCAACATCTTGACTTTTCCCTAACAAAGACAGCAATGTTGGCACCGTTTTCTTTCAGCTTCCAACCAGAGTAAAATTCAGCCACCTAGATCAAGGCTGAAGGTAGTCCTCTGGAAAAGTGTGTGTCAGTGCAGCAACCTCTGTGTTTGTCCCTGGCAAAGGCAAGACCCTGGAGAGGTCAATCATCTAGGCTTCACCACACCAATGACCTGATAAAAAAATAAATGTGTGGAAGTATTCACCAGCCTTATCTTCACTGATAAACAAAAATGGTCTTCATCACTTTGGGTTTTCTCGGTGATTCCCTGTGCACAACAATGATAAGACTGTGTCTTGTTCAGTCCTAAGTATCATGAGTTTCCAGACCTGAAGAAGAAGCAGAAGTCTGTGTCTGCTGTGCAGCCACCCAGTCTCTGGGCTTTAATTGTAGGAAGGAGTTAATTCTCATACAATATGTCCAAATACCAAATGTAAAATATAAAAAAAACCTTGTCTGCTCAATGATCTTTGGGAGGTTCTCAACTGGCAAAAAATTCAAGGGTGTACTGTACACTGTCTTAGGACAGGGCCAAATGCAAATGGAGGGGCATTCCAGGCAATAGTAGATGCATATGTACTACACAGTCAAAGGCGAGATCTTCCTTTGTCCTGCCAGGGAACTTATTTTTCCTGATACCTGTCACTATAGCAAATGAATGGTGTGGCTGTCACAGTTCCATATGACATTTTTTTCACGCATTATCTTCACTTTCAGTATGAAGGGCTGACTGGGATGCAATACAGTGTCACGGCGAAATCTCCAAATGGGAGACAGTTGCCCTAGTTGTAAAAGAAAGAGAGGAGCAAAAGTAGGAAGCCTTTTGTTTCGATGTGCTTACCCCTCAAACCCTGTCCCTAAGGTGAAGAAGGAAATAAATTTATGTGCTCGAGGGGCAAATCATTCTCTGGACAAAACCAGCAGGGGTGCAGGGACCCCTGACGTCTCAAGCCTGCATCTGTGGTTTACACATGGGTGCTACCCTGGTGGGAAGCAGCCTGTGGTGTTCTCCAGTATTGGCAACCACCCCAGATTTCATGGCCAGGGAACAGGGAGTGTGGACAGGTCATCTTCAAAATATAACAGCCTACTGTAGATCAGCCCCCTCCTTCCTGCTCTGTGCTACCCTCGTCGCTAACGTGGGTGTATCTTCTGTGCCTACACTAATCCAGGAGCTATGCCCAGGGAACCAATAAATGCCATACCTTTAAGTGATGCTCCTGATTTTCCAGAGTTTTTATCTAAGCATACTCTATTGATGTTATTTAATTACCATAAAGCAGCTGCCTTATAGCATCCAAAATATATCTGTTTGCCTTAATTTTGCAGTATGGTAATTAACTACCAACAAATGATTTAAAACATATTTACAGGGGGAAATGTCAGAGATGCATTATTTTTTCATGCCCAGTAAATGCACTCACAATAACCAATTTGGTATTTAATTAACTCACTTATGAGCTCACCTGTGAGAGATATTATTTCAGAGAACATGTTGGCTGTGATGCTTAGGCAGGCTCTCAGAGGGAGAATGCACCAGCTGCAGGTCAGCAACAATTTCTTGCTTTATTTTGTTGGGGTGTTCTGCTATTTGTATGGGCTTAATATAGTTATGGCCTCCACAGCATTTCAAAGTGAAACTATTAAGCATACAGCAAATCAATATGTAATAGAACAATGTTCATTAAGTGAACCATAAATCAACTCTTCTGTAGGCAGAGCAGGTACCAAAAGCTTTCATAAAGCTGCTGGCCCATCATGATCAAAGGACAGGAGATGGCTACCATGAACAGCACATTTCTGTGTTTCAGACCTGGTTAAGTAATATACACTAACAAATATTAATTAGGAAGGGAATTTGCACCCGTCAGGACCTAGCAACTGTGCGGTCCTTCTAGTGTTCCTTCTGCTGTAACTCCCCAGACAAGATAGAAATTGCACAAATTAAATGGCTCTTCCATTTCTGCTCCTATTGAAACTTCATTGACATAACACAGGGTGAAGCTTTGGTGAGGCTACAGTGAAATTTTCTTGCCTTGCAGACATAAATTCACATCCTTTAAAGCTAGAAGAGGCTTTTATGGCAACCTAACTAGGCTAGCTGCACAAATCCAAAACCAAGGAGCTGAAGACCATAACTTCGGCTCCCAGATGTCTTTTTAGAAAGTCCTCTGGTTTGGACACAATGACTTTAGTCAATAGAGATCACATGTCTATGGGCAAAATATGATATTTTTAGAAATGGTACTGTCAGCAGGAAAAAAAGAGGCTACATTTGATTACCTTGGAAGGCTTTGGGAAAGCTGGGAAGATATTTTTCAGTGTTTTCTTTTTCCTGAATGTTAACAAAATAGCAGTAAAGTTTGTATAAATTCGGTATAGCTTTGCCATAGGCTTACATTTCCTTGGTGTTTACTACATCAGCCTGCTCCCTCCATAGCCCCTTTTGCCTGTGTTCTTCTCCCTACCAGCTTTTGCAGGTGCAGTTACAGCTCATCTTGACTGCTGGATCAGCACTTTCTGCCCTCTGAGGCTTTGTGAAAGTCACCCCAGCTTGCAAACCTCCTGACTGATGCTTCAGCACTCTGTAAAAGCCAGCGATGTCTGCACGCACCACTCACCCCCACAGCAGAGTCCCGGCTCTCCCCACTGCTTTCCCACAGGTAGCTGCAGCATTCTGCCCCTGCCCCATTTTGCTGGATTGCTCTTTTACTTTTCCCCCAGTCACTTCCTGACCGATCCAGCTGGCTTTCCCACCCAGGAGAGGGCCGAGAGCACTCTCTCTGCAGAGGATCTGCTCCTGCAGGTTCCTGAAGCAGCCCTGGTCACCCCATATCATGGGGGTTAGCTGTGGGCTTTCTGCTCCCTTCACCCGGGCCTTACCAGCGTGGCAGAATGTAAATGCTTTAATGCTACTTCTGTTCTAATTAAGTATTGAAGCTCCTGTTTCAGAGGGGCTGGGACTAGATATTCTTGTACTTTTTTTTTTTTTGCCTGCAGTATAGAGTCCGTGGCTCATTGGTCTGGAAAATATTGTGCTTGTCTTTGGCAAATAGCCAGGCTTCCCTAAAATGTTCCTCAAGTAGAAACTCCCAGCTGGCTTATAAATACTGTCACCTGCATCTTAGAGCTGGAAAAACCAAGGCCTTTCTGAGGTTAAAGCAAGATCTGCAACACAGAAAAGAGAAAACTCCAGTCTCTTCTCTTTCCATTGAGATGTTCTCAGTAATTTTGGGGAATGAGAGATGAAACCTCTTCTGAAGTCATGGAAAGTCTCATAGGCTCAGCACTTGGGGGTTCACACCTCCCATTAGCTGATAGAAGGGGCTTTTTTTGAAGCTGATCAAAATACATTTGATGTTGAAGTTACAGAAAGCCATTAATTATGCTGGTTTTGGAGATAATCAGTCTAGGCGCCTGTTACATACGACAAACAGCATTATAGTGCTAAAAAAGAAAAAAAAAGAAGAAAAGTAAATGTAAGCTGGTAGCATTTATAGTTAGGAAAAGGTGTCCTTTGAAGGACAAACACTATTCCTCATCTCACTCTGAAGTCTATGGGCTTTGTGAGAACATCCCAGCTCCTGGCAGGGCTATTTTGCTAGCCCAAGCAGTCTAGAAAATAAATTAAGAAAGTTACTTTCAAGTCTGTGCTGCATCATCTCAATATTGTACTAAACTTGTTATACGAAATAGACAATAATGAAGACACTGTGGAGTGCCTGAGAGCAAAAGTGCAAATTTCATGCAAGATGCCTCTGTCCCCAAGGGCAGTGCTTGGGCAATGGCTGTGGGATGCTGCCTTCCAGCTGTGCCTCTGCTGGTGCTGGTCATGCAGGGGAGACCTACAGCAAATGCTTTCTGCTGATTATTTAAGAGGAAGAGAGAAGTTTTGATTGAATTAAGACTGTGGCAGAATTTACTTAGGATTAAATTGCAGCTAAGTTTTATGTTCCTTTTGAACAACTGGAGCATTGTGCTCATTTTCTTGAGGTTTTATCCACCTTTGAATTAGAACTGGAGAATGGAGAGTCCAAGTGGGAGATGGTTTCAATGCCAAAATGTAGGGACTGAGTTTTGTTCTCTCTGCTATGAATGGGCAGGTAACAATGCCAAGGCATGAGAAGTGCATGGCAGCACACTGCTGGCAGCACCTCTGGAGCTCAGCCTGGCTCTTTGGCCATTCTGCAAACTGAGCTCCCTGGAGAGCAACAGAGTAATTGTCCTGGAAGTAGACAAATCTGCATTTTTCTCATCACTTGAATTCACAGAAAAACTGATGATAGTGCAAGGCTTGTGCTTTTCTCTTGTCTTTTTCTTGCTCTTAGTATAGCCAAGTGGTCTGCTGTTAATGGATATGCATCAAACTGCTTGAGACAGCATGTTCAGCACTGAGAGCAGGAAATAATCATTTCAGGTCCACTGCTAAGAAAACCTGTTGAAGTGTCTTGGGGCAGAGTGAAAATCTGGTACTTGGGGATTAATTATCTGGAATTTAATAAGGCCAAAAGCTAGGTAGCAATTAAATGTCTGTAGATGGAGAGAGTAGTTTCATAAAAGACTTCAGTGGTGAGGCTGGCTTAAAAAGATTTTGTTCTCCCATCTCAGGCTGTTACCAATATTACTGGGTTTAGGGATGTGCTGTGAACCAGATTGCTGAAGGGATCTGCATTGCAAACTCTTTTGGGGGATTATATGTGAGGTGTGACATTTCAAAATTAAACTCAGGTGTCTGCCAAATTGGAGGAAAGAAGGAGATGTGTGTGTGTGTGTGTGTGTGTGTGTGTGTAGCACGTATGCTCTTACACACATCAACATAAATGTATTGCAGAAGTGATGTTTGCACAGAGAAAACACAGCATCAACATCTAAGACTGGTGGGTTATGTGTAAATAAAAAAAGGGTGGGAAGTAACATCTTTCCTGAAGCTGAATACTAATGACTTCTTCAGGTGGTTAGAGTTAGCTCTCACCACAGCAATTTCTCCTTGGAGCGAGGTAGCTAGGGTGGAGCAAAGAGAACCAGGGAGAGACCTGATTGTTCAGGTGTGTGGATGATCAGGAGGTTTATTTTTATATGTAAATATATGCATAAAAGGAGGATTTTTTTAACAGTAAATTATACTTTGATAAGTCAACAGGAAGTCCTATTTTCTTTCTAATTTATGTTAAGCCATGATCATACCCCTGTACTCAGCACTGGTGAGGTCACACCTCAGATCTTGTATTCAGTTCTGGGCCCCTCACTGCAAGGAAGACATTGAGGAGCGGGAGTGCGCCCAGAGAAGGGCAGTGGAGCTGGGGAAGGGTCTGGAACACAAGTCCTTGAGGAGCAGCTGAGGGAGCTGGGGGTGTTAAGCTGGAGAAAAGGAGGTTCGGGGAGACCTTATCGCTCTCTACAACTGCCTGAAAGGGGGGTGGAGCCAGGTGGGGATCTGTCTCTTCTCCCAAGTAACAAGAGACAGAACAAGAGGAAATGCCTTCAAATTGTGCCAGGGGAGGTTTAGATTGGATAGCAAGGAAAAAATTCTGCCCTAAAAGGGGTAGTTTAGCATTGGAACAGGCTGCCCAGGGAAGTAGCTGGGTCACCATCTCTGGAGGTATTTAATAGACATGTTGCTGTGGTGTTTAGGGATGTACTTTCATGGTGGTCTTGGCAATGCTGGGTTAATGGTTGGACTCGATGATCTTAAAAGTATTTTCCAATTTAAACAATTCTGTGATTCTAAGAAATATGTGAACAGTTCCCATCTATTGTTTTTAAGAAAAATGTGTTGCACAGCAAAACTCCTGACCACTGTATGATGTGCCATACTGGTGTCTATGTGACATTAGCTAAAATCCAGTCCTATCCTTTGTTTCATCCAGTCCAGTTTTTCTGCAGAGTTCATGTTTCCCTCTGAGTACATTAACAATTTCACTTCAGTTATTGCTATTGTAACAAGCAGATCAGACACACTCCCTGGCATCTCCAATACAATATATTAATTCTGATTATGTAAAATATTACAACAATTATTGCATCAAACAAGCCGCAGACAACAGGTTTAAAATACTATGGCATGACACATATAATATGAAATTATAGACACATTACCTGACTAGGTATGTGTGTATATATTAGTTTGCATATGGGACCTTGGAAAAGATTTGCAGCGTGAAAGATAATTTTAATTTTTAAATCAAGAATCAGAATATAGCCACTCTGAGCTTGAGCAGAGCCCTTTCTTGCCACTTATAAAAAGACTGATGGTTTTCTTATAGCCATGAACCAGCTCTCCATCACATATTTTGTTTTTTACAGCTGTAACGAGATCAGACATAGCTCAGCTTTCCTTAACTCTCTGCGGGCTTGTATCAACGCAGATGTTCATTAAGAAGAGATAATGGTTTAAAAGCTCTAATTTTGTTACCCTCTCTGCCATCTAAACTGATCCTAATGTGATTAGGAAAGTCCTTTCTTACTTAGGCAGGGTCAATTTGTCTCCGAGGAGGCAGGGAAAGGAGACATTGACGGTGCCAGTGCTGGCTCCGTGCTCAGAAATGTTATCGTGGCAGCGAGCAGACTTGTTAATGCCGTGTCCTTCATCACATCCTAAGGCAGGGGAGGGCAACCCACTTTAGTCTTTCCATATTTATCTGCATTTATCTGGAAGCAATGGGCTGCCACATTTCCACAAGTGCACTTTGTACAAAAAGAGGCTCCCAAACCTGGTCACTGAGGTTGCACCCATCACATCTGATTTATCACAGGTTCACCTCAGTGCTGTGGAGGACCACAAGAAACTCAGCACACTGAGCAAGCTGCAGAAGTGTTGGCACAACATGTTTGGTTGCCAGAGCTCCTAAGCATTTCATGTCACACAGGACCAGACAAGAAGTTAAAGCAGTCATAAGGAAGTTTAGCTTGAGGTCAGAAAACACCAGAGTGCTCCTGCCCCATGAGGAGCATGTGTGAAATAATAATAGTAACTGAAGCAGGGAAAAATTCTAAAGACATATTGCTGCAGTGTTGGCCAGTGTGCTGAGATTTGGCTGCAAGTACAGGGAACACCATGGGCAGAAAGTTGCAGACTGGAGGGTCAGTGTGGGCTGTGGGGTCCTGATAGTGTCAGAGCTATGTGCCACAGAGTGGGGAGGGAACAGCAGTGAGGGAAGAGCAGAGTTGTAGGATGAAGCCCATCAGAGGAGGTACACATGATGAAAGTGATGCTGAACGTGCCTGTGGTCAGGCCACATCTGCTCTGTTTTGGGACAGCCTCACACCAAGGATGTATGTGGAAAGGTTTAAAGAGAAGATCACTTCTCTCCTGCTGCATGCACCTGCAGCAGGCCTGGGTAGAGAGAAACACCACTAAGCTTTCATATGGGCACACTCATGTGGCCTTGCGGTGTAAATTACCACTTTCCTCCTCTGTAGTTCCCCATCAGATGTCACAAACCAACTAACTTTCAAAAGTTGATGTTACTCTATTCCTACTGCTGTTGCTCCACCTCTGTCTTTTTTGCCCTTTGTGGTGGACTAACCCTGTCCAACAACTAAGTACCTGCAATCTGCTTGCTTACTCCTCACCAGCAGGATGGGGGAAAGAATCAGAGTGAGAAAAACTTAGATCTTGAGATAAAGACAGTCTAATAAGAGAAAAAAGAAAGAAAACAAAGAATAGGTGATGCAAATACAGTCACTTGCCACCTCCCACCAGCAGTCTGGTGTTCAGCTGGTCTCCAAGCAAAGACTACTTTGAAAAGAATACCCTCTCCCCAATTTATTGATGAATCTGACATTCCAGAATATACATTTGATCAGCTGGGGTCTTCTGTCCTGGCTGTGTCCCTTCCAAAGTTCTTGACCAATCCCAATAAATTTGTTGGGGGAAACCAGAGTGATAAACAGAAACCTTGATGTTGTGCAAGAACTTCTCAGAAATAACTAAAATGTTTGTATTTAACCAACACTGTTCTGGTCACAAATCCAAAGTCCAGCACCATAAGGGCTTCTGTGAAGAAAGTTAGTTCCATCCAAGCTGGACCCAGTATTCCTTATTTGGTTTCACTGCATACCCTCAGCGACTCCTGCCTTCTCTCACACTGCTCTTTTCTGGTGTCAAATATAAAGGATGTCTGACTAAATGAAGAGTCCCATTTTACCCAGTGGAGGGAATTATGGGATGCCTAGAGCAGATGCAAAAGCAGGTCACAAGGTGAGTCCAAGCTATTTACTTTGACTCTTGGGAGATTCTGTATTGACTAGGTAATGAGCAAATGTCTGTGAACCTCAGATGTTAGGTAAGGTGAATTAAACTTGTTGTCTTTGAACCTTTTCAGTGATCTCAAAACTTTGAGACATAAAAACTTTAACCAGATATCTCTTTTTGGGATTGTAGACCCTCTAGCGCAGTAGACTGGCACCTTCCACTACCAGAATGGTCCACATCTTCAAAGGTATTTTGCTGTGGCTCTTACTAAACTCTGAATTTTTGCCCTTAAAAAGAGTCCACACCATTATATACTTCGTACATCAGCTTCCCCTTGTGTACAGGTGAAATAGAACTTTGGCTGTGTTTTTTACCTATATGCCTTTCTGGTAAACTTCAACACCAACAAATAACAATGGAAGTGTTTCATTCTCATGAAGAGAGGTGGAGAGATGATGACGATTAAGAGGGAGAACAAGAACAAAGAAAGCAGATCTCCTTCTATTGGTGATGCTGGCTTTATGTACTAGAGAGAAGAAACTGTAAACCTCCTTTTCTAGGTCACTTTGTTCAGGCACATTTTGCTATGCACAAAGAGATTCTGTAAGCAGGATATCTGCAACTTTGAAGTATAACACAGTTATTTATTGGTTGAAATGGACAAGGGATAGCTGGTATTTAATGTGTTGTCAGGCTAAACATTAGAATGCTCAGTGCCTCCATCAGACACCTGAAGAGTCCTTGCTGGGCAAGAAGTCAGCCATTGGATGGGAAGGTTTACACTCGTGACATGTTCTCAGTGCTGCTGAGTTTCCAGTTTCCAAATCTCTTTGTTTCCATCTATGATTTTATGTCTTCCCAACCCAGTGTTTCTCTTCTTGAATCTGGAGTTGCTACCTATCTACCTGACCCTACAGAGCAGAGTAATTCTCTGTAGTCAATAGACTGAGATATCCCAGGTTTTCAGTAGTCCTCCACTAAATAGGGGATGGATAAATTCAGATTAGGGTTGCTGGCTTAGTCAGTGTGGGAGAAAATTGTGCTATTTCCTTTACCTGTTCATGAACATGTCTTGCTGGGGACTCAGGGCAGGATCCAGCTCCTAAAATAAAATCAGATGCTGTTTGGTCTCTGACTCCAAAAGACTCACCTGATCATTTAGAGACAATAAGAGTCCCTGTACACCAAAGCTGCCACTGAAAATGTGCAAATGTACCCAGCGTGCTTCTTTGCCCAGGGCTGGTGTCCTCAGACCATCTTGCTCAGCTCTGCATCTCCCACTTGTACCTTCCTGAGTGCAAAACCAGATAGTCCCATGCTCCCTAATGGACTAGATCCTGTATTTAATTTGCACCCAACACAGACTGACAGTCTAGAGGACAGGAAAAGACACAGCTCCCTAGCAGCAGCATTCAGTCTGTGTTTCATCCATTGCTTACAGAGCAACTGAACAAGGACTTGTTAACATGTAAGAACATCTACTGCTTCCCACAGGAGTGCCCTACTGGTGGAGCAGATTGAAGCAGGGATCACCTTTCACTCTTTCTGTTGAAGCAAGGTCATCATGCAGGCAAAAATACAAGCATCTTGGGATAGAAAAATTATAATTCAATACCTATGTCTCTTGTGGAAGCAGTGAACCACAGACTGGTTTTTCTGTCTCCTGTAAAACACAGTCCACAGAAACTAGGGCTCAATTCTAAATTTATGTTCCTTCACATCAGCACACAAACTGTGAAATCCTCTGCTGTCCCCATGTCTCCCTGCTCCTAGCAGCTCAGCTCTGTGGAATGGCTGCAGTGGAGCTGTCCCGAATTTGTTCAGCTAAGAAGTTGGGTTTACAATGGTTCACCCTTTCTGTACAGTACTTTTTCAAGGTACCTGTTATGCTCAGTGCTGGAGAAAAAGCAACAGCAGAAATATTGAGGGTGGCACAACAGTAAAGCAGCCAAGTGAGAAATGTACAACTCCAGTGCTAATGAGACTCATTCTGGCCACTCAGCATCTGCTCTTCTCCCTGGAGCCACAGCTCTGCTACCAGCGATGTGTACAAAACCTTGAGGTGCCTCCACTGAATCATGATGTCACCTGCCCGCAGCTGAGCATGTTCAACTGAATGTGACCCCTCTCCAGGTGTCTGTAGTTGTGTGGATGGGATCAGTATATATAATGAGAAGCCAAGTTTAGTTGAGATACCCTTGCTCCAGAGTGCCAATATCAGGAAACAAATGACGTGAAAGGAAATAATGCACTCCTATGACTATAGTATACACTTAAAATTAATTCCCTGTAACTGAAACTGATTGTTCACATAAATCTCACTCTGCTTTTAAGCTAGGACATAACCTCTGCTTAATTAATATTCGTGCTTGAAGATGAAGAAATCAATTTGGCATGTCTAAGGAGACTTTAGGTTTTTTGCATAGAAAGTCTTTCCCTGGTAAATGAGCTTGTCTTTTAATAGGCTCTGGTTTGTGAAACAGAAGATATACCTTTAACAGTTTCATGCACAGATGTAGCCTTTCTTGGTAGGTTTGGAAACCAGAATACCTTCTGGATGAATCCTTTCCATGGTCAAATGCCTGGTCATATGTAAACTTGCACAGTGAGTTCCCATTCTTTCCCTCACTGTCTCGCTCCTCCAGGGTAAGATGCCCATTTGTAATTGTTTATCACTGTGCACACAATCAAGCCCTGTGGAGGCACCTGCTGAAATGGGGGTATAACACTTCCATTCCCATTTTATTGTTCTTTAACCACTGCCCACCCAGTAACATCCTCAGATTCAGGTGAAAGTGAACAAATTAGGTGGGAAAGCTCATTTTAACATCAAGTCTGCAGTGTGGGCACATCAGCATCAAAAAAATACAATGTGTGAGAAAGCTCAGCCCCATTTCTGCCTGACTGGAGTTTGGATGTGGTTAGCAACGCACATTCACAAGCACACCCTTCCTTAAAGCTCTGAACCAAGCAAGTGGAAGAGCAAGGAGTCTGTGCTAGATTTTGAAATGAGCTTGTACAGCAGCTTCAGTGCATGCTTATCATGCCTTGTTACACGCACTGCCTCATGTCTTACAATTTATGTGCTAAGTATTTCTAGTATAGCAACCACGTTGATTTCAAGGGCAGTTTGCAAAGTGGTGTGACTCTGCAGCTGACAGGGAAGGTAAAACCTCAATGCCCTCTTCTAGACATAGAAGGGCTGCAGTACAGCTGAGGAGTTGAAATCAGTCCAAAAGAGCTGCTGACAAAATGTGCACTTGAAGAAGGAGAGGCTTTTTACATAGTGCCTTATGAAAACAAACACGTACGTGACATATAAATGCATCTTGACATAAGATGCCAAAAGAAAAAGCCTTTCACAGGAAAGTGCTTATTATTTTTACTTTCAAATGACCAAGTGCTTAGGAAAGGTGTCAAAAGAAGTCCCTGAAGGCTGACAGTCTCTCTGCACCCATTAACCTTTAAGGGCTTGGGAAGCAGGACATGAACTCCCCTGATGCCACTCTCGCCTGCACATGCTGAGCCACCTCTGGGTGTGGGAAATTCGGATGTGGCTGTATTTACCAAACCACAGCAGGCCAAGGCCACAACACCAACTTGCAATTATCCATGCAGTGTGATGGGCAGCATTCTCCCTGGCTTTGCCACATACCAGCAAGCATTTCCTTAATTGCCTCAGAGAGACCAGGAACTGTTTCCACCAGACACAGAGGGCAGAGGCCACTCTGTGTAAGAGGTAAATTAAACCACATGGACAAAAGATGTTCCACTTGATCTCACGGCCAGGAAATGACCCCTGACTTGTTTTATTCGCCTATATAAAGGTAGCTTCTACTGATAAATCAGGGCTGAGCCAGTATGGGGCCAGATAGATGGATCAGGAAGAGAAAGACTCAAAGAGCTTGAAGGTTACCAGGGAGCTCAGAGGCAGGACCAAAGTGGGATTCATCTCACCTGAGTGTAGGAACTGAAAACCTGATATCTGCACCTGAGCCCACTTTAGTCACCCTTAACTGCCCTTACAGGCAGTGGAGAAAAATAGCCAAATTAAACCAGAATCAGGATTATGCCAGACCAAACTGGAAAGTAAGTTTAGCTGTAACTCTGCCACTCTATAGCTACAGATGGTTTAGCTCAATCCTGATGCTGTTTCATGCAATCTTTTCTAAATTTCCCACCTGCATTCCTTTAGCTGCAGTCACCTGTGTAAGGTCAGCAGCAAGGAAATCCAGCAAAAGGGCATCTGCAAGTCAGTTTAGGTTAATAACACTGTCATCGACGTTCATTTTCACATGTGACTGTTAAGTAAGAGTTATAGATTACCTTGTTCCCTATTTTAATGCAAAGAATTCTTCTTAACACTCTTTTTAACCTCAGTTTCTCTTCCTGAAATATTCACTCTCCTCTTGTCTTCTACCAGTGTCACCTTAATGTCCACCACCTGGAGTGGTGACTGTGCCTCCCCTTTGTTGTGCTCTTACTGTCCTTTCTACTTCACTGCCTGAGTTACATTACTGGAAAAATAGTAGCCAGCCATCACTGTCATGTGGGCCTGGCACCTTTCTAAGTACAAAGGAAATTAAATATTGAGCAGTAATAATTGAAAATGAAACATGGATCGGCATGGCAGATCACCAGAATGCGGAGGGGCCTTGAATTACAAGGGTTTTTTCCTTAAACCATTATCATTTCACCATCTATGTATGTACTCTGTACCCAAGGGCACTACCAGGCCCACAGCATTTAACACAGCACTGAGTCTTCTCCACAGTCTATTAATTTGGATGATCTCTGGCTGGTTCAAGCCACAGCTGTTGCAGACCCTGTACCACTCTGCTGCTGCTGATTGCCATTCTGGTAAAAGAAAGAAAGCAGCTTGGGCCTGCTCCTCCATTTACTTAATGTATCCTCAATAGCATTGCCCTGTAATATATCTGTTACCAATCAATATTTGATATAATTTTAGCAAATGGTACTGGAGCAAGCCCGAAAGCTAAAGCAGATCTTCATGTAAAACAGGCAGCAGAAGTAAATGGGGAGAAAGCTCATGTGGAAAGCAAAGCAGAGATGGTAATTTCTGTGTCTGCAGATTTACTCTGTGACAGAGTGCAGACAGACCTCTAGGAGTGAAAGACAACGGAACAGTTTTCCATCTTAGGACTCGAACAAAAAGGAACAAGTCAACTAATGACTAACTGTTAGTTGGTTAACTAGTTGGCAGGAAAATATTAGAATTTTCTTTCCTTCAGCATGTGAGACAAGGCCAGGGCACTGTGTCATGCAATTGGGAAAGGCTGGAGAGTCAGAGTAGATTGCTGGCAGGAGAGCAATGCTGTTGGATCAGGGAAGGTTGACCCAGGCTGCAGCTGGAGCACAGGCTCAGACCAGAATGGGTGCTGTGGTGCTGAGCCATACAGATGTGATGGCCCCACAATCTGTCTAGGGGCAGGAGGGTCTGAGAAGAAGTCAAATATGTGTCTTGCGCTTGAGACTGTGCAGAATTGCTAGGGTCTAATTTTGCCTTCACACAGCTCAAAGTCAGATTGTCCATGGCATTCTTCAATATTTCCCTAAAACTTGGAAGCTATTGGTTTCCCTGCACTGAGGATGCTTTTAAAGGAGACCAGCTTTGTTACTTGACAGCAGGGATTGATCTCTAGTCAGCATTAGACTAAGAATACAGATGTCTGTCACGGTGGCTGCTGTTGGGAGAAAACTGTTCTATGCACTTACCTCCTTTTGATTCAAAACCTCTTGGGTGGGCAATTTAGCTGCAGGCAACGCAGAGGGAAAAGGGCCAAGTAAGTACATGGCTAACTGCTCCTTCGTCTCTATGAATTCCAGCATGTGGCAGCTAGATTGCACTTCCAGGTAGCAATGGGAGTCTGTGTGAGTGGAAAGTCCTATTAGGCTCAAAAAATTTGGGCCCACAGCTGAAGGTCCTGCTGTCACTGAGCTTTTCCCACATATAATTCCAGAAAGAGCCTCTGGTAAAGGCAGTGTTCATCTCATTATCAATTCAATTTTTGTCATAGCCCTGCTAGGCTCTTAATTTCTTGTGTTAAAACAACAAATGAGATGACCCAGCTGCAATTTTTAATAGGTATCATGGGTCAGTAATCATTCATTTGTTATAGTGCCTCTCACCCAAAGCACAGAGATGAAAATTTGTCCTCCTAATGGCAAGAGCTGTAAATTAGTTTTATTTCACTGTTAAATCTAGAGGCCTGAAAATTAAGATGACCAGCCTTTAGCTGGGAAGAAAATGTGTCAGCTCAAGGGATTTTTTACATTAGGCAAATGGGCAGCTCATAATCACCCATTAAACAGTCACAGTGGCTGTGTCCTGACACCCTTGCTACTCAGAGTCTGACTCTCCTGATATACTGAACATGGTGAAACTTTGCAAGCCTGATGTCCACTTGTGGGCCAGTGACCCCAGCTCCACTTCTAGCCAAGGAAGGGAAGTGAACATCTCCTGCAGGTGCTCAAGGTAATTTCATCTTTCCCTGAAGATGGACATGTTCAAGACAGGGATGACGAATTTCTCTATGAAGGTACATCTTATCTCTGTTATTAAGGGAGCTTCAGATGAGCAGGTCAGATTTGAACATGCTGATCTTTTAGACATACACATTTAGCTGAGACAAATCCTGCCAAAAATTTAGTCAGTTGTCCACAGGTGTTTCTTCTGCTGAATATTGTTATCTTTATCCTTGAAGTCTTTGCAAACCCCATGGGTCTAAAAGATGCTATTCTGAATTAGCATGGACTCGCTGTGGATTTGGAAATTACAGGGTAAGCCGTCAGTGCATACTTATAGGGTGCAAAGGAGGGAAATGAAGGGGTTTAAAAACAGATGGAAGATCTGTTGACAGGGGCACGAAGGTGCCTCACAGCCTTCACTGAGCAAGTAGCTGCTGGTGAAGTTGTAGAAACGCTTGAGTGGTTCCTTCTGGGAGTGTGGGTGTCCTTCTTGCAGTCACTTCACACATTATTCATGCTTCTGACATGACAGACTGCACAAAACACCACACAGCCATTCCTGCTCGTTAAGCCTGAATCCAGAGGGCTGCCCGGAGCTCTCCCAGCCCTATCTGAAACCAACAGGGGATATATTGCACACCCCGACTGACGACTGACGCAGCTCCTTGCAGCAAAGCCAAGCTGTTCACCGCAGGGTCACGTCCCAACAGGGAGGAGGGATTGCAGCAGGCATCTCAGTGGCCTGAGGGCACCCTCAGAGGGCAGTGAGGCTGTTGCTCTCACTCGCACGGGGGCGGGTAGGCAGAACTGCACTGTGAGAGATGAGGAACAGATGTTCTTTCTGTCCCATCCCTGAGAAACCACACTTCCTCTGTGCAGCCCTTTGGGAGGAAGGAGAGAAGTTTGTCCAGGAAAAGAAAGGCTGAAACACCGTCAATGTGATGAAATGAGTGGCCTGTCATCTTGTTCAATAATATGTCACACAGAAAGCTCTCTAAAAAGCCCTCTATAGAAAGCTGAAAATAAATTTTAAAAATCTACCCCACTGTCAAATCCTCAAAACCCGTAAGTGCATCAGAAGAGTTGTAAAATTATTCACTTTTATGATGTGCAAGTTATAGAGTAATGTACAGCCAGACAAGTTTATAAGAACATGTATTAAGTTACCTCCATGTGGAAGACCTGGCTGAAGTTAAAATATAAAGTCTTCCCACAAGACATGCGAGGGTGTGAGGAGGGGCATTAAAGAGTAAGAATGGCTTTGAATAAGAAATGTGTCCCTCTGCCACCTTTTCCTGGTGCTACACTTGCACTGAAATAGGAAATTTTAGAATGGAAAACCAGAGAGACCAGAGCTGATAGAAAGAGCCTGTGGTGCTGCAGCCAGAGCTGCGTAGTCTATGCTAATGGATTCCTGACTTTAAAAATAACTAGACTCTAGGGACTACAGCTCTGCTGGGTAATGGGTCTCTCACCTCTGATTGTGCCTGTTTTCTCCATGAACAACCTCATCATTCCCTGGTGATATCCAATCAGTCAGCCTCTCCTCAATGCCTGGTAAAATCATGGAGCAAATCCTCCCGGAAGATGTCAAAACATGTGGAAGACAGTGATGTGATTAGAGATGGCCTACATGGCTTCACCAAAGACAAATCATGCCTGACTATTTTAGTAGCTTTCTTCAATGGAGTGACTGCATCAGCAGGCAAAGGAAGAGCTACGATTGCCATCTACTTCAACTTCTGTAAAGCTTTTGATACAATCCCCCACAATGTCCTTACCTCTAAGTTGGAGAGAGGTATGTGTTTGATGGATGGACTGGTAGATGGATTAGGAATTGACTGGATGGCAGCATCCAAAGAGTAACAGTCAATGCTCAATGACCAAGTGGAAACCAGTAACACCTGGTGCATCCCACAAGGGTCCATACTGGAACCATTACTATTTAATATCTTCATTAGTGACGCAGGCAGTGGGATCAGTGCACCCTCAGCAAGTTTGCAGATGACATCAAGCTGAGTGGTGCCATTGATTCACTTGAGAGAAGGGATGTTATCCAATGGGACCTTGACAGGCTTGAGGAGCAGGGCCTTGTGAATCTCATGAAGTTCAAGTGCAAGGCCCTGCACCTGGGTCAGGTCAATCCCAGGTATCAATACAGGCTGAGTGGTGGACGGATTTGGAGCAGTCCTGTGGAAAAGGACCTGAGGGTATCTGTCCATATAAGATAAGATATGATTCAGCAGTGTGCACTTGCAACCCTGAAAGCTGACCACATCCTGGTCTGTATAAAAATAAACACAACCAGAAGGTCAGAAGAGGTGTTTCTACCCATCTACTCTACTCTTGTGAGACCCTACCTGGAATGCTGCATCCAGGTCTGGGGGTTCCCAGCACAAGAAGGATGTGAACCTGTTAGAGCAGATCCAAAGGAGGGCCATGAAGGTGATCAGAGGGTTGCAGCAATTCTTCTATGAAGACAGGCTGAAAGAGTTGGGGTTGGAGAAGAGAATGCTCCATGGAGATCTGGTTGCAGCTTTTCAGTTTATAAAGGGAGCTGATAGAAGAGATGAAGAGACATTTTTACTAGGGTCTGTAGTAACAGGACAAGAAATAACAGTTTTAAACAGAAGGAGGGCAAGTTTAGATTAGACATAACAAAGAAAATCTTTACTGTGAGGACACAAGGACAGGGGAACAGGTTGCCCAGAGAAGCTGTGGGTGCCCCATCCCTGGAATTATTCATGGCCAATTTGGACAGTGTATCTTTGCTGTTTCATTGTTGGACTCCTCTAGGACCACCGTGCCCACCCTCGGTAACTCCTTTATCCTGGGAGCTCCAGTCCTGGGTGGAACGGTGGCAGCTGTTTGCCGGTAAAAGCAGACGGACCACTTGTCTATTTATCAGCGTTCTTTATTTGTCTCACAGAGGGAAAAAGCAGTTGCAAAGAACAACTGCGAGATGGTGAACCTGGCAAAAATGGTCCAGCTCATCTCTCGCCTGAGTCTCTTATGTCTTCGGTCAGGGGAGGGCAAGGTGCGAGACGAGCCAATGGGCAAATGATTGACCAGTGACATCTGGCCAGTCCTGGGTGAGCAGGGGAGGGACAGGTACAATACAGCACTATGAATGGTCAGACCACCCTTGGATTCTCGGTGGTCTGCCCACTGCTACAACTCCTCCTTTTTTGTTTAATTAATTTGAAAAATGAACGGTGAGGTCAAAGGGGGATAAAACAAACAGAACAGTTAACAAATACAATATCCCTGAGTAAAGAGGCTTGCCACCCCAAAAGTCCCCATTTTGCTAGAAGTTCTGTTGGCCAGCCTCGGCACTATTCCTTCATCTGAAGAATCCAGGGTCTGCTTAGCTGGGATGCAGGCAGAGAGAAGCAGCAGGCTGGTCAGCAGGATGGGGTCATGGATGGTCACAGTTACAGGGTAGCAAGCTATCTCTAACTATGGATAAAACAGGTACTGGAAAACAAACAGGTGATCAGGAAAACACAGCTTTGGAAAAAGGGTGAACTTAGGAGGGATTTTTCCGGTGTCTGCGCCTCCAAGCAGTTGCTTTGATCTCTTTTGAACTCACAGGCTTATGGACATAAGGTTTAACCCACTTAGCAGGGACCCACTGGAGTCCCTGAGGGGTGGACACGCTCGCATAGCCACGTCCACAGGTGATGAGGTGGAAAGGCCCCTGCACCTGCTGGGTTTCAGTCTGCCCATTGCTACAGGACAGGGCTTTGAGTAACCTGGTCTAGTGACAAATGTCACTGTCCATGGCAGGGCATCAGGACTAGAAGATCTTCAAAGATCTTTCTACCCCTAACCTTCTGTCATTCTGTGGTCCTACACTCTCTCTTGCTGTTGGCACACGAGATCAGAAGGCCAGGTGCCAGCAGATTAGGGGATGCAAGGGGATTCCCTCCCAAAACTGCAGTGCTGCAGAAGGCACGGCAGGGAGACTGACTGACTCAATCTGTCCTGGATAGGATAGACAGTAGCTTTCTCTAAGCAGGAATGTTAACTTAGAAGACTGTTGTGGATTTTGATGGGGTTTTTTTGTTTGTTTCTTTGTTTTTTCAACAAAACCCTTTAAACTTTCAGTCTATTAATAGCGATGGAACATTGTCTTCTCTGGCTAAGCTGAGCCTCCCTTTCTATTCTTTCTTTCTACCTGCATCCTCCCCACATGAAGAAAACTTCTAGAAGAACTATTCTTTGAGAATTTGAGGGGGAGGATGAAGAAGGAACAGGCTATGATTTGCACAAAATGAAAAGAAGCATTTGAGACACAAGCCAAATGTTCCCAGAGAAATGCCCCTTTCCTTACTGCAAGGAATATATCAATGAAGCATTTGCATACATTACACAAACTAAATTAATTTACCCAGACTTGCCATTTGTTTCTCATGCCCAAAGTTAACAGCTCACATGGATTTTCTGGGTTGTTTTGTGGGTTTTTTCCCCTCTCTTAAGCTTGACTACATAAACTCAAGACACACTTTCGTCTGACAGTGGAATAAGGATGAATTTTGGGTTGTCTTGTAACAGGGAGACTTTTCTCTCAGTGCCATGCTTACATTGCAAGGTACCCAGAGCAAGGGCAAGCTGAAAATCACTAGTGGAGAAGGGGCAGAGATGTGTAGATGAATGGAGAGTTACTCTGAGCTAGGAATAATTTATTTTCCCCTCTGCTATAAGCTGAGAATGACTCCCACCACACCAGGCCATTGTGGGTGGGTTTGAGATGTCCGTTGTTTGCTGGTACCAGCAATGCCTCATCAAGAGGGACACAGGCATGACTTTAAGACACCCTTGCCTTTCCTTGGAAACAGCTCTCAGGAGAGTTTTAACTAAAGACATGGAGTGTTTTATGGCTCATACATTGCTCAGTGACGCTACGGAGGTGTAGGCACAGGCACAGCCTATGAGACAGGCCAGGAGACAGGGTTGGCTGCATTGAGAGCCCTGTGCTCCCTCCTCACTACACATACCTGGCCCCAGCACAGGGCCTGCACTCCACTGTGACCTGTCTGGCACAGGCTTAGTTGCCCATTGCCCTGTGACAGTTGTCAGAGCAGTGTGACATAGACCACAGAGCACATTCTTGGCCAGAAGGGGTGCGTAGATGGGATTGCAGACACTGGTCCCACCAAAAGAGGCTGTGGGCTTGCTCAATAACCACCACCTCATCCCTTCTCTCCTTCCAGCAGACTGGTAATGTTTGTGCCATGCTTTGGCACTCCTGGGGTGCATCTCTGAAAGAGCAGTTAATGGATTTATATGTCATATAATTGTGATAGCTGGAGATCGTCTGATGGAAGGGGAGAATTTCGATTGTCTCAGGGTGGATTTGGTCTAATTATCTCAGATTGCACCAGCAAACCTACTTCTCTTGGAGACACGCTGTTACTGTAGTAACTCGTAAATGAATATCAGATGATGAGTTATTTAGAGGCAGTCTGAACTGCTAAGTTTATGAGCACAGTGGGCAATCATTTCTTCTTTCTTTTTTTTTTTTATTTTAAATTATTTTCCATATTAATTTCTTTTCCAGTGTGAATGTAAACCACAAAATCAACGGGTCACTTATAGGGCTCTTGTGAACTCTGTTCCCTATCAGACAGAGCAGATGCAGCTTGGAAGTGCTTTATCACTTTGCTTTTAATTAAAGCCTATAATGGTTTTGCATTTTGTGAGCAGTCTTTATCCAAAATACAAAGTGGATAAAGGATGAAGCAAATCTTCAGATAACTCTGCATTTTTGATTATCTCTTTTGTACATTTGTGGGCTGCTCACTCCCTCACCCAGAGCCAGGAACAGTAGTGTCTCATGAGCAAGCTGCTGATAAACAGTGGTTGCCCCCTGCCCTTCTGGAGAAAGGGCTGATCGTGTGTGCCTTGGCTTCTGATACTTGCCTTGTGTGGCCAAAGGGGATGGCATTTAGAGGAATCACCCTTGCTTAAATCAAGGCATAAAATTTTCTTCTAGTCCAAAGACAAGATGGTAAATGTGTGCATGCCCCAGTGCATCAGCAGTTGCAATGAAGCATCAGGTACACTATGCTATGGTTTGCTGTCACTGCACTGCACCCAGTCCTAAAATGCAGCAGAGAGAATACGACTTGTAAATCATGTCCCAGAGGCATGACCCACCCTCCAGCCTAGCTTTTTATTTTGACTAGCCAATAACTGCCAGATACTCCACAGGAATTGCCCATGCACATGGTTTTGCCTGTATCTACTCAGTGTATTTTATTTCTCAAAGTGACTATGGAAAGTGATCTCACGTGAGATCCATCAAACACAACAGCTAAACTGGGATCATTTTCCTGGGTATCCATGACCCTGCTGCAGCTTTGGCTCAGGGCAGCAAGGTGATGCATCTCCCTTCAATTTGAAATATGGGAAGTTTTGGAGTCCATCAGGACTTAGAAGGGTTCATCTAACTTAATTTTGCAGTAGGAGAGCTGGAGAACATGACCTTGCTCCACCCTACCAGTGTCCACATGGGTGTATCTCATAAAGCATCTATGGACTAAAATGTTTTAGTGTGGATCCTGTGCATATTTCATTATAATTACATTGCTTTCAATATATTAAAGAAGGTTGAGTTTCTTGAAGTTTTTTGCTTGCACTTCAAGAGTGCATGACAGTTAATATTGAAGAAAAGACTTTTGAAAAGAAAGCAAAGGGATTTAATTTGAGAATAACATCTTTCTTTCCATCTGGGATATATTTAAAATGCTGAATTGCAGATTTGCTAGATCTACCACAAAACCAATGGTTTTTTTCCAAAATACCTCTCTATATATGTAGCTTCATCTAAAATTCAGGGTTGTCTGATAGAGAGAAATGTGTGCTACAGCACAGACCTATACTAAAGATGTATTTTCTCTGCATACTCAGAGGTGTGTAATTGGCATGAGGACAGTCATTAACACATCCCGTGTGCTGTGTCACCAAGTCACACCTCATTATGTCACAAAGTAAGATTAGTAAAATGAGCTTGAAGTTGTCCTCTCACTGCCATTTGATAGTAGGGAAAACAAATCCTTCCACTGCCAAAGCTGCAACTACTATTTAGTACTTAAGAAATTCAACTGATGCATTCATAATGAACAGGATTTTGTGTAATTAAAATTTTAAATAAATCCCCAACATGAGCCATGGCTTAGATTTCTTAATTTCAGATATGAAAGTACAGCTTTTGACAAAATAGGTTGAGGGGGTTGGGGTTTTTTTCTTCTCCTTTCTTTTATCTGAAAGATTTTTAAAATCTCATTTACATATTTAAAAAAGAGCAGAAGATAAATTAAATGAAGGCCAGGATTAAAAGACTCACTACTTTCTTCATGTCACCTTTATAGTTCTTTTGAGCTTCTGTCCCTGTGAGGTGGGTGTAAGTAATGTGGAGGTGGATGTTAGTGGGTGGCAAAGCTTTTGTGAGGCAGAAAGAAGCTGAGGATTAGAAAATTATTGGAGACAGTTTCCACACAGATGAGAAGAAGCAGTCAGTCCCTGAGAAGTCAGGAAAGAGAAGGAAGACAGTAAGAAAACAGAATAAAAGGCACATTTCACTAGCAAAGAAAATGCCGATTTGTTTCAGCAGAAACCCTAGAAGTTGCCAAGGTTGCTGAAAGTTGCTCAAAACCCTGAAAGTTGCTCACTCAAAGCAATCTCATAGCTGCAGGCCCAGGTCCCTCCTTGTCTGTGGAAATCTTTAGGTCAGCATCAAAAATCCACCGAGTTCTCACAGCTCATTTCCATTTGCTTACCTAGCTACAGGGTGGCTGCATCTCTTGTTGTTCCTTGTCACAGGCAGGGTGGTGGAGGAGATGAGGTAAATAATAGCACATTACTAAGGAATTCCTGTAGCTGTGAGGAATCCGATGTTGCCAAAGACTGATACGTGATTTGCAGATAGTCTAATCACTTGTAGCTGCATCCGAGGTTAACGAAGGCTGGATTTTGAAAATATCCAGTGCTCTAGGAGGCAATTGTACTATGAAAATTAGGGGCTGAGCGGACAAAAAATATGGTCAGTACACTTGGATATTTAACCTCTTCATGCCTAAATTCCTTGACTCTAAAGTGAGAAATAGTATTGCCATTGTACTTCAGTTCAATACTATAGGTATCCGCTGATAGATGCCTGTGATGTACAGAGACAGACACAGCAATGAGCCTCATAGAAGAAAAAAAATGCATGTCAAAATGAACCCTTCTTAGAAGCAGTTTTAATAAAAAAATATGCATTCTAAAATGTGGGGCTACGTTCACAAGGGCAAATAATAAAATAAAATTTATAAAAAGCTCATAATCAAAGTGCATGGGCTTCCATTCCCCCAGGTCCCACCATTTTTTAAATTAGAAAAGCACAGTGGTTTAACCTGGACTTCACTCTGTGGAATTTATCTTGAGCAAATTCACAATTTTTAAGTCAGAATGTCAATGGCAGGGCATTTGGCTGCTCAGGGCAGCAGCTGCATTTGCTCTTGCTGCTGAAGCTGTGCCAATGTGCAGCAGAGAAGCAGGGTTTGAGGAACGGTGGTGTTTCCAGTGCCTGCACCCCACAGGGCTGTGAGCTCAGCCAGCAGAGGTGCAGTGTGGATTGCTGCCTCTGTTTCCACTATTTTCACCATAGCTGATCCAAAGACTTCACCAGTTCAAATACAAAAGGTCACTCAGAGAATGAGGAGCAATAGCATAGCCCTTTCTCCTGGGTGGGTGCCTCAGCTTTGGAGCTGCAGACTCAGAGATGTGTTTGTGTATTCTTTACCTCTTGGAGACCTTTAACTCTTGGATCTACCCTTCATCCTTCTCCTGAATTTTCTATCAAGTCACTGGAGGTGTAATGATGGTAGGGAGCCATGGATTTACACCCTCATGTGAGCAGGCATCCTTTTCTCTCTCCATGGGCTGCATTGTCTCCAGCACAGCAGGAGAAGCCCACAGTGATACAGCTCTGTGCTGATTAAAATAGGGTTGTCCTTCTTTTTCTTGTCTAGAAACCAGTAAAACCTTTGTGGGTCTGTGCTGAGGATGGCTTTGGTGCTGTCTGCATGTGTGTCCAGGGGGATGTTCCTTCAGCAACTCTTGGAATCAAATGAATTGCACTCCAGGGCTCTGCATGGGCTGTAAAAGGAGGTGATAGTCTTCAGAGTTAGGCACCTACTCCTCAGACATCAAAGGTAGAACAAATGTGTCACATCTAAAGCAGTTTAATGCATTTTTAGCAGAAAACCTGTGTCCCAGTCCAAATCTAGTCATGGTTTTGTTGGGGGCTTTTTCCATAAGAAAAGCACCATGTGTTTATAAATTGCTCTTTGCCACATTACTTGTTCTTAAAAAGAACTGCTCTGTAATAAGCTGCATCATTAAAAAGAAATTTTTCTGTGAGCAGCAGAGCCTGGTTTCCTGTGGTTTGGTGCCTCATGGTGGGATTATGTTGCGTCTAATGAGGAGCACTCTGGCTGAAGCCTTTTCTCCTGTTCATAAAGACGCTGTCTCATGTGGGTTCTCTGGTGTCTATAATCCATTTGGGATCAAACTGCCATTGTTTAGGTTCTGTCCTATCTGTCAATGTAATACTGCCCACGTGGCAAGCTGTTCCTCCCTGGAGACATGAAAGGGTCATACTGCTCTACCCTGATGCCTCTTCTCTCAGAAATGGTTGAAAATTAAAACATTTGAGAATTCTATCCCACGGTTCAATTTGACTGAAATTGGCCAACAGGCTAAAAGATAATTGAGAATAATACTGGACTGACACAACAATATAATAGACCTAATTTTATTAGGTAATCAGGCAATAAATGGCAGAAAGTAAATACTGGAGTAGATTAAACATCGAAAAATGTTCATAAATATTTATTCAAACATTTAAATACACTCAAGGTGACCATTTTTTGCCTGTTTTGCATTTTAATTTTAGGGTTCAATTTGCAGCCATATGAATGACCAAAAAGAGCACAAACACCCCGATAGTTACACTTACACCTCAGTTGTAAATGTAAAATAGTATTTTTCTCTGAGACTTTTTATTTTTACACTGACAGGGAATTATCAAATGTTTCTTTCAAAACACTACAAATTTAGAATTTTGAAACAGTAATGTTGAACAATTCAGAAGTCAGATTTCGAAGATGGTTCTTACCAAGTCAGAGAATAAAAATAGATCATGTGGTTTGTGCTGGGTTTTCAGAATTTTCAATAAACCTGAACTGAACAAAGTTAGACCAGAAATCCTTTGTTGAAGTGATTAATGGAAATATTTCAGAAATGTGAGTTGTGAAAGGAAATTCACAATTATGCGCACACGCACAAAAATTCACAAAAGAAAATTGGAAAAGAAGAAAGATATATTGTATAAGTTGCTCACTGTAATTTATTTTTCCAGTTCCTGAGCCATAGAAACATGTTTGTCATAAAGAGATTTTTGAAGATATTTGTGTTTTCTTACCTTGGATGCAGTTTAGATGGATGAGCTACCATTGCTCTCCATGCTTCTCAAATTAGGAGAATGCATTTCCAAATTCAATTACATCCTCAGTGGAAATGGTTTCTCTGACTCTGGTAATCTTTGGAGAAGAATTATACAGTCTATAAAGCTTCAAATTTCAAAACCTAATTTTGAATGTTAGTCAAGAGGTTAATTTAAGATTCATCTTCCAAAAGGGGAGTTAAATAAAACTGATAGAAGGCTGGAACTTGTCGAGTGGTTGAGAGGTTTATCAGCATGTGAGTATGAGTTCATTAGTTTTAATTAGTATAATCACTAATGTTGCATTAACAGTTTGGTGAGAGAAAGTAATTGCTCACACCCACTGTATTAGATTGGGAGATTAGAATTCATTTTATGAGGCAATTAGAATTTCAGGGATTTTTTTTTTTTGAAGGCTTTTACGATCTGCCATTGCAGTAACCTCCTTCACCAAAAAGAATTTAAATTAACCATAACTTTCATCCTAACGGGATGCAAAAATTAATGTGGAATTAAGTGTGAACCAGTAGTCCCACTGCGATAAGCAGGCAGCTAAAGCCACAAATGTTGATTAGTTTATAATGACCTGTTTTATTTCCCAGACAATGATAGTCATTTATCTGTCCTCAATTCATTATCTTCTTGAAAGTTTATATTCTTGAATTTTATACAGCAAAACAAATAAAATATGAGGAATGGAAAAGTAGAACAGTACTATTGAAGTAATAATTGTCAAAAGAAAAGCTGCCAGTTTCAATAGTAAGGCTTAACTAACCAATTATTCTTCATATCAAATGCCAGAGGAAGAAGAAACCACTCCCTTTGACTTCCAAAGCCTTGGGAAGAACCATGAATTTCACAGCAACAGCAATCACAACCCTGCTCTATCCATCACATCTTTTGGCAGCTACTGACGCAATGAGAATGGATGGAATTGTCATCCTGGTTGGCAAGGAAGCTCTGGTCGTCTGAGAGTTAGGACAGTTCACCCAAGAGATTGCCTTCCAAAACATCCTGTAAAAACATGAACACATTCTGGTGGGAAAAACTGCTTACAGCAAGACTGTAATGAAAGGCTTCATGGTATCCATAACAAGATGAGACAATGCACCCTTTGCAACAAATCTACCACCCATTATATGGGGTTATGCTTGCCCCTGGATAAAACAAATCTCTGCTCAAAAATCCCAAATCTGTTATGACTTGGATGTGGCATGGAGGAGAACAACTGTTAAACATTAGAACTGTAATGCAGTTCCTGTCATTTAGGGTACATATATTAAAATGAGGGGATGTGGGGCAGTATTTAGGGAATTCCATTAATCTTTCTAGAACAGTATGTTAAATCAAAATGTACATCTATATGTACGTACTGCTACAAGGGACATTAATGGATGTAAGAGATGTACTCTTATAAGAGGAGTTCAGAGAGAGAAAATGTTTGAACAGCTAAAATTTAGGCACAGCTAGGCAGACTGGATCTCAGTCTCTCTGGCATCAGCTGGTGTCACCTTTAGAATGTGAACTATTCCAGCTAAGATCTGAATCATGTGCTCTAAGTCTGCCTTACTCTACAGGCTGCAGAGGCAGTCCCAGGTAACCAGCTTTCTATCTTGGGTGGGTGAAGTAAATGCTTAAAATTGGGTAAGATGAATCACGATCAGCATGCCTGTGCCTTAGGGTTTGTCTATGCACACAGTTACTGTGGAGAGACATTACTCTTCCTGAATAACGTTACACGTGAATACACTTTTGGCTGAGTAAGACTTATTTCTCTTCAACAACATCCACTTGAGAGAGGCAGAGCAGTTTGCTTTTTAGTCCTCACGTGGAATTCTTCTGCAAGTGCTGCTGCCTTTTTAGCAAGCTGCCCTACCTTAATCCAAATTTACTTTAGTATAAAAATGCCCTATATTTGCCATCTAATCACCTCTGAGAGCAATTTAAGATTTATGGTGGTAAGGGCATCAATTAGGCACAAATACTTTGACCAAAAAAAATAGTGATGATATCACATACAATAAAAACTGACATTTATTTCACAAATTATGGATGTAATAAAGCCTATTGTTTCAGGAAAAATGCCTGTATTTGCCCGTATGTTTCATTAAAGAATAATAACGCCATACATATTTCATTCCCTTGTTCTGAGCAGAAAGAGTCTTAACTATATAAAATGCCCCATGCTGTCCTTGCTTTGTTGGGTTGCTTTTTTCCTTTTAATCAGATTTTTCTCCCTGAACTAATGAAATTGCTCTTTAAACACATACATCATTTTCATTTGAAGTGACTTATCATGACTCAAACAGTTTGTCTCTTCTCCTGAACAACAAGGCAACTGCCATTACCTTTTGCTGTGCAGATCCGGGTCAGGACTGCCTCTGATCCCCAGAGTGCTGACTTCCCTGCACTCCCCCTGGTGCTGCTTTAGGTGGAGTGTGGGTGACTGATGTCTGTGGGGTCTGCTTCGTGCATATCTGCACTGGTTTCTGGTCCACTTGCTCTCACATGTAATTTCTCTCTTCCCACAGTATGCACCGACCCGCTGTGCAGCTGGGCAGGTGTCCACGGAGCAAAGCATCCTTCCTCCCTGCCATCACCATGAAGTGGTACACGACCCCCAGCTGGTTCCCTGCACGTGCCCGCTCTTCTCCTGCCCATGGGAAGGGCACCTGGAGGTGGTGGTGTCCCACCTGAGGCAGACACACCGCATCAATATCCTTCAGGGTGCAGAGATTGTCTTCCTGGCCACAGACATGCACTTGCCTGCACCCACGGACTGGATCATCATGCACTCTTGCCTTGGCCACCAGTTTTTACTGGTCCTCAGGAAGCAGGAGAAGTACGAGGGCCATCCCCAGTTCTTTGCCACGATGATGCTGATTGGCACACCCACCCAAGCCGATAACTTCACCTACCGGCTGGAGCTCAACAGGAACCAGAGGCGCCTCAAGTGGGAGGCAACCCCCAGGTCGATACTGGAGTGTGTTGACTCTGTCATTTCAGATGGGGATTGCCTTGTGCTGAACACTTCCCTGGCTCAACTCTTTTCTGACAACGGAAGCCTAGCGATAGGAATTGCAATAACCACCAGCAAAGTTCACAGCTCTGAAGCTGAAATGTGAGAGGGAAGAGGAGGAGGAACAACAGCAACAACAATGGTGCTCTAGCTGCCTTCTGAGAGTCAGAACTCACAGACTTTTTGGGGGGGTCTCAGGTCTTTTATGGTATTTAGTACTTGTCCACAGTGGGCATTATGTAAACATCCTGTGGTTACGATTTCTGTGTCATGTATTTACCATTTTGCTAATACAATTTTATGAGAAATTTTAAAGAGGCTAATCAATTTATTGTTGTCCTCCAGCAGCACTGGAAACAACACTTGTTAATGGAAAGTGCACCCAGGGTGACTTGCAGAAACATTTGGTCTGACCATGCTATGCAAATACGTTTCCTTCATTGCCTGCCTAATTGACCAGAGGCCCCTGTGCCTGATGAAAGGTCAAGTATTCCACTAAGGGACAAAGAGCACCCAGGTTTCCATATTAGCAATAGTGGTTTAACTCTTATACTGTGGGCACAACCGAGCCCTGTGGGAGCTGGCAGTTTAAGAGCTCCCTTCAGCTTCTGAGGAAACAACTTCACCACCCAAACAGTGAAAGGTTAGAAGAAAAATCACCCCCTCCGCTAAGCAGGGGGCTGGGAAGCTTCTTCCTGCATTAAATCAGGAATGACAGCTAGTGGGTGGTCACTGTGAGCATAGTTGCGTCTCACTCTTTTATCATAAACAGCAGAGAGAGGTTGCTAGATGGTCTGGCCATAGGATGGATATAACCATACCGAGCCGTGGGGACACTCATCTTTTTACTTGCTATTTCCTTAAGAATTCAAAAAGAGATTTTCAGAAAATAAAGTATAAGAAGGGTCCTAAGCTGGCTACTGATCTTGCTATTGAATTCTGTGCCAGTTAGACCCTCAGTTTGTGCTGCTAAATATTGATTTAAAGCAATATAGACAGAATGTCTGTTTGCATATGGGCTATGAGATTTGAAATGCACTCCTTTTTAAAAAACACTCAGTGTTTTTTCCCTTCCATACATTTTGCAGGGCGGCAGTGAGGCATGACTGTCACTTTCTTCTCCTGAGGATGTTTCACAAACAGAGATGGTCACAAAGAGACACAGGCTTTTCTAAGAGCTTCTCCCCTGGATGGTTCCTTGGGGGAGAGTCGGAGGCAGGTGCTGGCCATCTCCTGTCACTCATTCCCATCTGCAGTCAGGCCTGTTTCCTCCATAGCCAACAGCAGCCGTGAAATCCCACTGCAGTAGGTGACATGTCGAGGGACAGGGCTCAACAGATAGTGTGACACACGAGAAGCATGGGAAACTGTCTCTTCCTGTTTTCCCTTCTGCCTGTGTGTGGCTGTGGTCTGGCTGCTCCTGAATGCTTTTTCAAAAAACATCTGGTGGGTTGGGTCAGTTAGTAGCTAGAGAGACTGAGGCTTACAGCTTTAGTCCCTTGGAAAACCAAGGAAAGGGGGGCGGGGAAGAAGGTAAGAAGAGTCCTTCAGTGTTTCAAAATGCATCTCACTCTAGCTTTGGGTAGGCAAAAACACTGATGCTGATCTCTCCCACCTGTTACTCTCCTGAGAATTATTATAAATGATGCATGAAGTAAAATGAATTGCAGTTTTCCTGAGATGATTGCCATGCAGGTAAATGTCTTGTGAGGCATAGATGCACCTCGCCTTCTTACCTGGACTTTCATAGAAGGTCAGAGAAGAGCGAGGGTCTCTTCAACAGGCTGCTCATGACCACAGAAGCTGTGGTCTGAGGAAGTCTCAGTCCCTGTAGGAATGCACTGGAGCATAGCTTCCCAGCTCTCCCAATTCTGAATTTAGGGGGTCAAGGGTGGCATACTGATTTACAGAACCTCACTGGAACATGCAGGCTTCAGAGCGGCTGGCTTTTCCCCTGCAATGTTAAATATTCAGAACCAGCAAATGCTGCCCTTTCCCTAAATGATAGCAATAAATAAATCATTGGTGTTTTTGTGGACTGAAACTGGCTGCTCCAGCTCCTCTAACAATTATTCTGCTGCTGAATTAAAACAAAGCAAAAGCAATAAAAACCTCAATAAAACCAGTTCCTCTAGCTTAAACTTCCTGAACTCTTCATACACTGGGGTAGAGACCAAATGATGCTTTCGTTGCCTGACCACAACTTCTAGGGGGTGGTATATTCCTTATTCATTTTTTCAGTCTATTTGCTTCTTGTTAGTTGGCACCTTTTGTTCTTGAAATATCTACTGACATGTAGGTGTTTTAGGGCATGGTCCTTTGCTGAAGGACCAATGTATTTCTGGCAGAACGAGTGTGGCAGTACCAGCTCTCTGGAATGGGTATCTCCATCTCTTGCCAGTACCCTAGTTTTGAAGGAGGCATAGTGGAAATGTGACCTCCCCAACATAACCTTCCTCACATCCCATGTGTTCTTCTCCCAGAACTTTCTTGTGACCACACCAACAGTTCAGCTTTTCCATTTCCTTTTCAGTCTTCTGCCTTCATCTGATAGCTGCCTTTCTCAGCCCATTCTCAAGCCCTTAACTGTGGTTTCCCCCTCTGACTTGAAGAGCCCATGACACTTCTTGCCTTCTCACACTTGTGCCTTTTGGATGCCATTGTTTAAATTGTTCTCATTGCTTTCTGAAGCCAACCAAGTAACCTCCTTTATCAGCTTTCTCCACATCTGCAAAGACCCAGCTCTGGCAGGGATTTCAGAAATCTAGATACATTGGAGTAGTGATGAAATTCTGTCCAGCAAGGCTCCCAGTAAAGAAAAGGAGGAGGTATTTTGGGGAGAAATGAGATGTGGTTGTCTAAATCCAGAATTCATAAGTGTCTCAACATGAAGTGCAAATGTTTTAGGTATATTTAAGGACTTTCTACCATAGAAGACATTCTAATTCTGTCATAATTCAAAGCCTAGGAGCAAACTATATTGCCATAAAGCAAAGGTGAAGAAAATATTCTGCATGATGGGACATAAATCCTAAAATACTGGCAAGTAGGATCAACAATGAAATTCAGTTTGCACGCATTCTTTCAGTGTTCATGGTATAACACTTTTTACAGCTCTGCTTATGGTTGAAAGGCAGCTGTAGCTTGGCTTCCTAAATTTGATCTGGAATCAGGGCTTCTAAAACTCATTTTGTACTCCAATGTTTTGTATCTTTATAAGGTATTAAATCTGAATTCCTGCCTTCCTGTGAAGAACACAGCCTTACATCTCTTTGAAGTATGGAAGTATCCTTCATGTGGTGCAGGAGAAAATGAGGTTTTGCAAAATTGCTATGCAGCTGCTGCAAAATTCTGTTTTCCTACCTATCTGAGAGTGGTGTTCCCTCTTTATTTTGTTTTGGTGTGGCTTCAGTTGTTTTTTGGTTTTTTGCATAGACAAAATATTGACTTTGGGTTTGGGGTTTTATTTTCAGGATTTCTATATATCTCTATTCACAGACGGGTTTTCTTGTGCTTGGTTTAGTAAATTGCAACAATAATTTCATCAGGCTGAGACAGATGGATTGCTACCAGACCTACTAGAACACCTACTTTGGTTCTTCTGCACTATCAATCAGATACTGTGTGAATGTTAATGTCAGATCTGCAGTAAAACAGCATTAGCTATTTCACATGCTTTCAGCTCAATCCCATTATGAATTAAGCTCACATCATATATCCATGACTCCTTATAAATCAGCTGAAGCATCCTGAGTCTCATCATCTTGAAGATGGCAAAGGACCTTGCTGTGCCAGTGCTAGCTGTAGGGCTTGTTGAGAAGTAGGGCAGCAGTTCTCACTGGACTTGACATCACGCCCTCTTGTTTCACACCATCCTGTAAGAATACAGGCCAGGAAACTACTGAAAGAACAAAAGATGGTAAATTCTGGACATTAGGGTTATAGCAAAATGAGTCTTTTACAATAAATTACTGGATGCTTCTGCATGGCTCTCTCTTCTGTGCATCAGAGGAACTAAATCAAATTGACAGTACTGTAGTATAGGTGATTTATCTGTTTTTCTAGCCCAACACACACCTGAAAAGCACTTTGATCGGAGAAGAGTCTGTCAGAACAAACTCAGATGTATTTCTTCTGCAATTGGATCAGAAACACCCTTTTACATGGAAGAGTTGCAGATTTTGAACTGTTCAGACACAAGGGTAAGTTTTTAATTTTTTTTTTTTTTTTTTTAGTCCAATAAACTCTGCCTGCTCACACCATCAGAGTGAAGGGCAGAAAACAAATGCCATGTGTCATCACCAGAACTCTTCACACAACAATATGATTCATCTTCTGCAGAGATGAGCCTGCAGGAACAGAGGGGGTTTCACAGCAGGGTAGCACAGAGCAGTGCCTGCAGGCTCCAGAGGCATGTGCATAGACCCAAGGACAGAGCTCATCCTCCAGACAGAAACTACTCAAAAGAAACCCTTTGGAATGGGATCACAGCAGGGGCTGCCAGGAAAGTGATCGGACCTCCTGGGAATAGCAAACAGAGGGAGTTAAGGCTCTGTGTAAAGATGTTTCTCTTCACACCAGAACCTTCCACATGGCTGCAGTCTCTCCTCTCCTGGGAGGCTTGTCTCTGGAGCAGTGCAGGTGATCAGATCAGCTGGGTCTGCATGTGAATGATCCTGCACAATGATGCTGTATTGTGAGTGCAAACACCCAGCACCAGTCCTGCCTGACGTTTGATGTGTACCCAGCCATCTGCAGCTACTAATGATTCCTTCACGTTCTGACACCCAACAGTTTTGCTGTTTTCACCTGCATAGCTCCTACCAGGACAGGAAAGTACTTGCTGAAAACCACACAAGAAATCTTTGGCAGAACATCACATTAAACCTCTACCTCATACCCCTGGCTAGGACCACAAGAACTCATTCTTTCCCTCTCCACAAAGGCAATAGACTAATGCATGGCTTTCTTAACTTCCTTTGGGTTCTGCCACTTGAGAAAATGCACATGAAGGATTAGCAGGCAGTAATCATCTTCAAGGGAGGGATGAGGACTAAATTCCACTGCAAAGATGGCTCTTCTCACAGTACTTACACAAACAGATGCCAGGCTCCAAGAAAGAGACTAACAAACTGTAGTGGAAGGTGAATGGGAAACAGCAATTGCAAAGCCTGCTGTCCTCCAACCAGAATGAGCTTTATGTCTTCCAAGAAGGGAAAATCCTCCTGAGACATTGCCTATCTGAATACATCACTTAATCTTGTAGAAAGCTTCAGGACAGAGAGGTTCTTGCTGTTAGAAATTGCATCAAGTAACCTTATTGAAGATAAATGGCTTTGAACTTTCATAGCAACAGTGATGAAGTGCTTCAACATCCATGCAGTACAGACTGAAAAATCAGAGCTTTTAGACAAAGAAATAAACTTATTCAAATGCAAACATGAGATTTAGAGCAGAGTTTCCAGGTGATCTTAAAAGTACTTTTCTTATTGCTGAGACTGGATGTCTGCATAGCAAGAGATATTTCACTGCCAACCAGTCCTATTGGCTTGAGTTCAAGAAAAACTCAGATATTCTTTGTTTCTCTGCTAAGCGAGACCACTTAAAAAAGTAAAGCAAACACTGTCATGTACGAAACAAGTCTGGAAAGGATCTTTGTTTTCAGACCAGACTGACTGGAGAGCAGACAGTGGGGAGAACACTACATCTCCCACCTGTTCAAGGTGAATCCAGACTGGTAAGCACAGTCTATATAGAGATTTTCTTCATGTTGCAGTCTCTGCTTCAACCACTGAAGATAACAGCTGCCAAGCAGCTGGCTTGAAGCCGTTGATAACTCTGAGACTGTTCTCTAAATATCTACTAATATTGACTTTTACGCTGAGATGGTTTCAGGGCACGAGACAGCAAGGCTCCACAGAGGCTCTGCAAGGCTCCTCGATGAGAGTGCATGGAAGAGATGCAGGCAAGTCTTATGTCTTTGCCTCTGCCTTTCACAGCAGGACCACTAGATACACCCACAGGGATCAGTCTGAGCCTTTCCTATCAAACTGTGGCAAATGGCGGGGCCAGCAAACTGGATGTTACCATTCTAAAGGGGTTCAGTCCAACAGCAGCCAAAATCAATGTGAGGTCCTCCCTTAGCTTTAAGAATTAAAACAGAATCAGACACATCAGAAATATTAGGTTCATTCTTATCTCCATCAGATATTTCCTTTTTCAGGATACAGGTTCCTCTCTGGTTTCTGACTGACAGTAGACTACAAAATATGGCTCGGTGCTACTGCAACTTCTACAGTCTGGTTCTGATCCAGAGAGAGATCTCTGAGCACCACAGTAATGTAAATGAACAACTGTGTAATATACTAGCATAAAATAATAACACAGTGAGGGCTCATAACATTTTTAAAAGTAGCAGCTGGTACTGAAAGGGGTCATTACTTAGAGTGAGCTTCAGGAGAGAGGCCTGTGTTTTTGCCTAATTGAGATGTCGAAGGAGATATTCAAAAGAGTGACAGCCTCAGGGCTACCCTGATTACTCAAAGAAATGCTGAATGAAAAAAAGAGTCCTGAGCAAAACAGAAATATATTGCTGTTGCCTCTGGGCAGCAGTTTCCTGTGGCATGTGTCCTTGGAGAAGGAATTCCAGTAGGCAGAGAGGGCTGGACTTCAGCATGTCACAGCTACTGCTCTGTCACTTCCAGAGTTTTTGCAAAGAAATACTTAATCAGGACTGCAAAAAACAGAGTATAAATATCCACTGGATGGTGTGACCAGTGTGAGAGCTGCCAAGGAGATTTATCCGGCTTCCTCCGGGTAAGCCTCCACGCAGCTCCTCTGCTGGATTGGCAAAAGACAGGGACAGCCCCAGGTCTGAGGAGGACTGGCTGGATTCCTGGCAGACTGTAAATTGTTGTTGCAATTGTATGGTGGCTGTGTGTGATAAACTCCCACGCTGAAAACAGCGAAGATTAAACCTGGGCCCTCCAGCAGTGTGTGTCTGCACTGGCTGATGCTCACAGCCAGGCTGTGGATTATGGCGAACTCATCGGCCTTATAGCCTGTTTTGTAGGACTGACATATGTTGGTGGTTGTGTATACACTGAGAAATCATGTTGAAAAAGTACTTTTGCATGAGATATGTCCTTAGTGTACTGAGGGCAAACACGTAATCATACTGTCTGTGCTGGATCACACCTTACCCATGCCTCCTGATTGCTCTTCTCTCCACTGGAAACCTGGATGAAGCAGAGCTGAATCATCAGCCACGGAGATCCCCAGACACAGAGGCCTGCAATGAAGCACCACAGGGGTGTTCCTCCTGGAGGGCCCTGGCTGTGCACAGAGAGAAACACCAAGGAGCACAGACTCAAATACAGAGAAATCTTTGTGTATGAGCCATAGCATCACATTTCCGCATATCAGAGGATTTATTTCTGCGAAACACACTCATCTTCACCCAAATTGCAACCTAAGTGAAAGTCCTGCCATGACTTACAAAGTTGCTGTATGCGGTGGTGGTTGCACTTCCCTTTCGGCCTCGAAGGCTGGCAGGTGAGATGGGCCACACGCACTCTGGGCTCTCAGCTCCTCAGTGACATGACTGCTTTCCTCTACAGGCACAGTGTAGCTCTTCATCAGCTTTAATGATACTTCCCTAGGTGCGAACTTGCTGCAGAAACCCCCTCTGCAGCATCTGGCCACGAGATCAGAATGATCCTTCTCAGCCCCAGACCTGCAAAGCAGTTACGTTCACACTGCATTTGCTGTGATCTGACCACAGCACACCAGCACAAGCATCAGAAGCCATCCTGCCATAATAGTCCCACTGCTTTGTCAGGTTAAGGCACTTGCTCAGCCATGGTGGATCAGCTGCCCATACTGGAGTTAAATTAACCAAACAGATTGCACCAACCTACAAGGCTGATACTTTATCTAACTAAACAAGCCCTGTTCTCCTCTCCTGTTTGCCTTAAGCAGACACAACAGCCAGTTCTAGAGACAGGTCTGAACCATCACAGTTAAGATAGAAGCTAATATGCAGGTGAAAATTGACAGTGGGACAAATTATACCAAATTTACTTTGTGTACAAGGACTAGTGGAGTTCATCAGCAGTTCAAAACAAGAAGAATGGGGAATGCTGATACTGATTATGGTAAATGGGGATTATGGTAACATGTCCAAATGCAAAGTTGACAGCAAAAAGACACTTCTAGGTCAAGAGGCTTTTCTGGAGCAACCTTTAGTTTTGGTGATAACGCCCTTGCAGAAGGCTGACACAGCTTGGCTTTTAGACCAGTCAGGTTGGGCAGCAGCCAAGAACAGCTCTTATTCATTACATGCAAACTGAGCAAATTGCTCAGGGAAAGGAGTCAATAAACATGGAGCCTCATGGCACAGTTTTCCCAGAGTGACCTTTCAAAGTATAATTGCATGTTAAAAGACTTGATGGGAGTTGTCTCTGATAAGAGAAGCACTAATTGAAGTGGACTGGGAACTTACTTGTAATCAGGTGGGAGTGTGTCAGAAAATGGCTGTGTATTTAGAGACTGCTTTTGGTTAGCTCCCATGTGAAGCTGTGATCAGGAGAGCTTCAAAAATTTTTGGCCTCAGGTCCTCTAGGGAAAGGAAGAAATAACAGTGGTGATGCAGGGAAGCATTTTCATTATCACTAAAATACCCATGGCTTACTGCTCTCTTCTCATCCAGTGGTGATAACCACATTCAGATCACTTCATTTAGGGGAGATTTTGATTGTGTTCGTGGGAATGCATGATCCTGAGCATGGTCCTCAGTCCCTCGGACCACAGTCTTCAAGCTGCAGCTCCAGTTCAATGTCATGGGGTACGGGGTCACCACCCACAAGAAGAACCGGCTATCCTCTCATTACCACACCCCCACACTTCCTCCCTGGCAAGCAGCCTTGCCCACAGCCCAAACACCCCACAAAACTATCCTTATTCGTCCACAGGTAGCAATCTCGTCCCCTTCCTATGCCTAAAGACCCTCTCTTTAATTCCTTTAAAATGAACATTTTCCAGCTGAAAAAGTGAACCCAAACCACCTCTGTATTATGTCAACATAATTGCACAAGTATTTATACCCCTGGAGTGTTAGGGGATCCTAGGTTTCTCTTCAGCCTTGCGTTAGATGCCACATGTTATAACACAGTGTCATTTCCCAGGATAGACACGTTTAACCCTAAGGCAAACTAGCGCAAGGCATCGCAAATTGCGCAGCAGTCAGAAAACCAGCAAGAGAGAGACATCCTTCCAGTTTCAGTGAGCTAGAAAGAGGCATCAAGGAGTGCAATAATGAGTGCTTGAAGCTGTGCTGGCAAGGTGAGCACCCCTGGAACTTGGCAGAGGACTACGGAGGAGAGGGTTTTTTGGAAGATGACTACTGCATGATTGATGACAGTTCAGGTCACTTAATCCAAACGCTTTGATTAGCTTCTGAGACACTGAGGTGTGTCCATCTGTGAACATCAACGACAGAATTACAAAAACCCATTTCTTATTTCAAAATTCAAGCAGTATCACTGTGCTATTATGTCAAGAAAATGAATCCTTTGAGAAATTGAAACTGTTCTTTCTTTGGATGAACAGTGCAAGGCTGATCCTTACAGAACCATAGAATTGTTTAGGTTGGAAAAGACATCTAAGGTCATTGAGTCCTACCATTAACCCAGTACTGCCAAGGCCACCATTAAACCATGTCCCTAAGTGCCACATCTGCACGTCTTTTAAATACCTCCAGAGATGGGGACTCAATCACTTCCAATGGGCAGTCTGTTCCAATGCATTACCACCCTTTCCATGAAGAAATTCTTCCTGATGTCCAACCTGAACTTCTCCTGGAGCAGTTTGAAGCTATGTCCTCTGTTGCTGGTTGCCTGGGAGAAGAGACAGACCCCCCACCTGGGTAAACCTCCTTTCAGGTAGTTGTAGAAGTGATAAGTTCATCCCTGAGCCTCCTTTTCTGCAGGCTGAACACCCCCAGCTCCCCCAGCCATTCCTCATAGGACTTGTGCTCCAAACCATTCCCCAGCTCCATTGCCCTTCTTTGGACACACTCCAGCACCTCAGTTTTCTTCTTATAGTGAGGGGCCCAGAAATGAACACAGGATTCAAGGTGCAGCCTCACCAGCACCAAGAACAGGGAAACAATCCCTGCCCTGGTCCTGCTGGCCGCACTATTGCTGATACAGGCCAGGATGCCATTGTTCTAGCACAGACATGAAGATGAGCACAAATAACCTGCCTGAACTCAGATGAGGTATGCCAGATTGGAATTTAAACAAGGAAAGTAGCATAGGAATTATGTACTGTACAAATCCTAAGCAATGTTTTCATCCACACATATTTTGACATATATTTGTATTTGTTTTCATTCATATTCCACTGTCCCTCCAAATATTTGACTTTGACTTAACATGTTACATTGCATAAAGTGCTCTAATTTAACATGTAATAGTACCTCAGAGAGAATTTCTTCATCTGAACCAATGCATATAATCTAGAAACACTTACGATGATGCATTACATGAAAGAGCAGCAATAAACCTTTCTATTGGTATCTGTAAAACATTTCACAATGTGTGCCATGCAAATCCTATTTGACATTGTCAGCTTGTATCACCTGCTTGCATTGGAGGGCTACTCTTATGAAGAGGGTGGTGCATCACAAGACAGTTGAAATGAAATATTAGGAAGAAAAGAAAAACTGCCAAAATGCTCTGCCTGCTAAAGCTTGTCTTACAATTTGTTTGCTACATTTAATCTTCTACAGTCACAATCAGTTTGAAGAGAAAAGTGTCACCTTCACCAAAGCCAAAGCACAGGTCCCTGTACTCCCAGCTTGGACTGTCCCCAGTTGCTTTCATGAGCTGGATTCAGCACCACCTGCATTTTGTGGCAGGAACTTGAAAACTCATATAAGAATCAGAGTTTTGGACCGGTGTCTAGCCCAAAGCTGGTCCTGTGGAGAAACAAGGAAAGAGGCTCTTGGTATTTTCTAAACTTTCTGTCATTTCATTAAATGGAAACAACATGAATCTCTCCTCATTTCTTGCAGGCTTTGGGCATTGATTTTTGTCTGTTTGAGTTTTTTTCTTCTAGAAAATTAACAGGGAATATACTTTAGAATTACCACATAAGTTATCAAGGACCTTCACAGATTAATTATTTAATTTCAGGTTGGTTATTTGCAAGATCAGACTTGGGCAGGATCTCTAACCCTATTGCCTGTCAATTCCTTTTAACATCAATTTTTTTTCTTGGCTTTCTTATTGCCAAAACCTGTTTCAGGCACTCATGAAGCTTGATAGGAATTGCCTTGAAAAGAGCTGAGTGATCAAAACTGACCAGACATGCAAGATGAATATTCATGGTTTATTGAGGCAACCTCCACCCTCTTCTCAGAGCAGGATACCTTCAGCTGACCTGTTGTCTCTCATACAAATTACTGCCTCATTACCATTCATTCCTCTTGAACTTAGCTGCGAGGGACATCGAGTTCATGTTAAATAATTCAGAAAAAAAGTGAAAGAGAACTGTATCTGATCCAGAGTAGAGGTACTTGAAATTCCCTGCTCTATCTGCAAATGGAAGTGGACTTGAAGGGACTACAAGAACCAGCTTCTCCCCCTTGGACATGAAGCATGGGTGTTATCCCCTTTGATTAGACATGTGGAAGATAAGTGCCTGCATTTGCTCAGGTCACCTATAGCTTCTCTTGTGGAGGGTGAAGGTAGGGCACCTTGAGGATGTGATCCATTTCAGGTATTTAGACATTGACTTTAGGAGGCAAGAAATAAAATCCTTACATTGCTCACATCAACTTCCACTCTTAGGGGTTCAAGTCTCCAGGAAAACCAGACTGAAACCTATCCAAACACCACTGGCTAGCAGCAAAGGGTACCTTGTGCTTGCACTCCTCCCTCCCATATGTTAAAATTTCTGAGGAAGATCTTTCATTTACCAGCTGGCAATAAAAAGTTATCAAAGGAGCATCCTGGGCTGTGGGTTAGCACTGGGCTCCAGTTCAGTAGCAAACAGAGAATTTGATTTTCATTGTCCTCTTTTCTCTGGCCTGGCAGAGCAATCCTAGCCTTTCTTTCACCAAAGTCTAAACAGGAGAGCTCAGCCGCTTTCATGATGAAAAACTTTCTTCACAGCAGACACAAAAAAAATTGTTGATGATGGAGGAAGGCAACGTGACAGGTGATTTTCCTCCCTTTACCCATGAACAAATACACTGGTGGTTGCAGAGCAGTCACTGGTTCGTAGAGAAGTCAGTCGTGCCTTAATACCCAAGGCAGGAAAGGGCAGAGTGCCTTTTGTGGACCAAAATGATGTTTGAGGAAGGCATTGTGGTAACTCCTTTAATACAGCCAGATTTCATGTGCAGCAAGAAGAGGGGCTAAAAATAGAGCAAGATGCTAATGAGGGCCTGGCGCACACCATCTGCACAATGAGATGATGATTCTTTTTGAAAATGCAATAATTTAAGGGGTTGTTTCATTTTGTTTCTTTCTACTGCTGCAAAATGTTCAGAAACACGAGGCTGTTTGGGTCTTCAATTTTTTCTCCTTAATCTTAGGAAAATGAAATTGTAATGGACAAAGAAGAAAACAACTAGAAGCAAGAGTGCCTTTATTTTTCCCAAGGTTGCTCACACGTGATCAGCAAACAAAGTGGGTCAGAGCAGGCTTTCATAATACTTCAGGTGGATTTCAACACAGCCCAAGATGGGGGTTCAAAATACTTTTTACAATGAAGGACTTCAACTTTTTTTCTCAACTTGTTGCCTCTGTTGCAGGCACCACTGCGGTTGCCTGTCTTCAGCTTGGTCACCTCTACACCCAAAATCCACCTGGCAGCTCCAGGTTAGCCTGGAACACTTGCTTTTGTGGCACACCACTGATTCCTTGTCTGCCCATTTGGCTCACACAGACT
The DNA here is from genome assembly GCA_013397795.1 of Orthonyx spaldingii. Lineage (NCBI taxonomy): Eukaryota > Metazoa > Chordata > Aves > Passeriformes > Orthonychidae > Orthonyx > Orthonyx spaldingii. The sequence goes on from VZTJ01002438.1 coordinate 615,559, forward strand.
TTCCCTGGGGATGGACATCCACCACCCTGGGAGAGAGACGAGGCAGAGGGAACGGCTTGCTGTCATCTGTGAGGAGCATGGGCACAGCAGAACCCAAATCCAGACTGGGATGCAGCTGCTGGTGGTGAGGCTGAGCTGTCCCTGGATCGGTGCACCCAGGCAAAATTGCCTAATGGTTTGGGTGTGAGAAGGACATTGAATGATGCAGGCCTGTGTAAACTACATCTCTGAAGGAAACCAGGCTGAACATCAGAGCAGGAAGTGCTCATGAAGCATCTTTTTTTTTCTTCCTGTCAGAGAGAGCCAACTACCTGCCTGTTAGCAATCTATGTTGGTGGACCATAAATGCATGCAGCAGATTAAGAACCGTTTTCTGTGTTTTCTGGCACAGGCACACTCACACATTCACTCATCTTCCTTATTTATAGGAATAATTGCTACTCTGGGAGGGAACAAAACAGGTATTGTCTCTTAATGCTCCCATTAAACAGAGCACACAGATGGTAATTAATGCATCATGGCATGACTAAATTGTAAGGAGAAATTGCTGCAAAAGAAGTCACCTCAAGAACAGCAGGTTTCAGATTAGTGTTCATTTCAAGATCAACTGCTTCTTCTTTCCTTGAAGAGCTAGGAACCAGCTATTCCACATTATGAAAGATTTATTTGTCTGCTTTCATGAATTTCATGTCACAATGGTGCTTTGTTATCTTTAATAGATTCATGTACTCCTTCCCTAGTGCTTTGTCAAATAATAATACTTACAAGGCAATAAAAGGGAAAAGAAAACACAAAGTAAAGAACCGCCCCCTGTACCATAAGTCCTGGGTAGGTGAATGCGTGTGTGTATTTGTGTGTGCGTGTGTTTAGGAGAGGGGTTGTTTATTGCACCATCCAGCCCAGAATTAAATAATTTATATACCATCTACATGCAAATGTATCCTTCATTTAGGTAATAAACTGCACCCTTGTATAATTTACCCAAACAAAGGAGCTGCGAGGACACCACCACTAATCTTCAAAAATCAACTGTGCCTTTTCAAAAGGGATTTTTGTCTTTCTGTGAATTGATCAAACTTGACAAGTAATTTCAACCTAATGTTCACGGCTATCCTCTTCTCTCCTCACCATCTGTAGGTGAGAAATCCTATTTTCTGGAAGTGACAGGGTAATGCAGGAGGCTGCAGACATCTGTAAAAAAAAAAAAAAAAAA